>OX421502.1:36461788-36645278 GCA_949126835.1 Anisus vortex | reverse complement strand
TTTCTCTTTTTCTATTTCACTCTCTCTTCTCTCACTTTTTTTTTCTTTCATTTGCTTTTTCTCTCACACACATGCAACTAATTGAGACCCACACCGTCCCTGATCTTTCTCTCTCTCTCTCTCTCTCTCTCTATTTCTCTCTATCAATCTGTACTTCGTAACGGCTACTCCATCACCACGACGCGAGCCATCTATACATCGACTTGCCACGACAGTCAGTCATGTGACGTCATTTACTGTCACAAATGAGTGACATCAATTTCTTGTATCCCCCCTCTCCCACCAAAAAAAGAAAAACACACACACACACAACCCACGGCCATCACACACCACACGTGTACTATCACACACACACGCACACATCATCACACACATTGATGAACTACAAAGAAAACACGAATAGGTTTGAGCCAAGTATATCTTATCTTATCTTATACATTACAGACGCTCCTTCTTAAAGAAGATTGTTGCGTCCTACGCTCATCCGTGGTCCGAGTCTAGTCTATATGGTTGAGTAAAGAAAAAGACGAGCATAGTACCCAAAGAAGAAAGAGATGGGAGGTGAGAGCTTAAATGATAGACTGGACCAGTGGTCGATTTTCGGTCATCTTCCTTCATTCACATTCTTAGTTGACACACTGCTTGTTCCTCGTAAGACTTGGTCAACACATGGTGGACCTGTAAGGGGGAGGGGGGATGCGCAAGAGAGGAGGAAAATCCGATTGCTGTACGAGTTCTCTCGTCCTCCCCACCCCCCCCCCCCCCCCCCCCCCCACCCCCCCCCCCCCCCCCCCCCCCCCCCCCGTCTCCAATGTTATGATAAGGAAAGACGATTGCTGGATTGGAAAGGAATTAAAGATGGCGAGAGTGCGAGCGAGCGAGAGAGAGGGAGAGGGAGAGACGTGTAGAAAGGGATGGATGTCCGGGGAGGGGATTATGACGTCCCATTGTGGGGCCTTTAGCGAAACAATATACGCCCCGTGTATCCGTCAATCATCGGCTAAATAGACGCAACCAGCTCAGAGTAAACGGAGATTGTGTTGAACCCACTATACTTTTTCATAGCCGGCGAGCTTTCAAAATCTCAGGATAAGTAAAAAGTCATTAGTGTCTAATTGCGTCGTCTCTGGTGTGTGTATGTGTGTGTGTGTGTGTGTGTATGTATGTCGTGTGCGTGTTTACATTGTCAACAAAACGTTATTTAATACCAGGGGATTGTGTGGCAAACTTAATAACTGGATCTTGACGGAGGTTTTTCGTGGAGATGACAGCCCCACGCCTAGCAGATTGACGACGCCCCCGCCCCTAAAAAAAAAAAAAAAGAAAGAAAACATGACGTCATTTCCTACCTAAGACGCCATGTTTGTTTCCACACTACTCTTCGATTTCGATGATAATTTAGAATGAAATTTCGATGATGATTTAGAATAAAAGCTCATGACAATAAAGTAGATCGTTGAGTAGTCCACTAGCAATAAGGTCATGAGTTCCTTTTGTTTTTAAGAGAAAAAAAAAGATGTATCGCCATTGCCTTCAAAAACATGTGTCTTTCTATAGGACGTTCTTTAGTACAACCTTTTTAAAAGTTATCACCTCTTCGATAGAAGAAAAAAGAAACAAGAAGTATTTATCACAACATGTTAAATTGTGTCGCAGACTTTCAATATTTGCAAAATGACCTTGTTTTGACTTTGCACCATTTGCATGTGGACTTCTCAAATATTTTTTACATTATAATAATATATTATAAAACATAAAATGATGGTAGAACATTCACATCCTATCGAAATAAAGTATATATCAATTTCATATGTGTTAGCCTACACATACAATATCTCTACATCTGAGTTAGTTCTTATCTTATAGTTTAAAGACACTCCTTCTATAAAAATGTTTTTGCGTCCTACGCTCATCCGTGGTCTGAGTCCATTATTACATATTGAATTAGTTAGTGCTGTTTGCGTTGAACTTTTTTAAAGTCTGTCATGCAACCAAAATAGGATGCACAAGATGCTCCAAAGAGTAACAGACAATAATAACTATATGCAAATGTGTCACACATGTCTTGGATCTTTCATACTTTAGTAATAAGTTGTTGATGTTTGTTGATTTGTTTGTTTGTTGTTTTTTTTTTTTGTTTTTTTTTGTAGCTGAAAAGCGTTAAATATCGACTAGCCTAAAGGATGTAGGCCTGCTGTGGACATAGATTATTAACTTATCTATTGTATATAACATGCTTTAGACCCCTACTGTCTTACTTATAGGTTGGGTCGGTTAATGATACATTTATTTGATTTGTCTTTTTTAAATCATCAGTTAGCTTTGTCTCCTAGCCTAGAGTAATGTACGTGTTCTTAGTTGTATGTTAAATGCGCTCTGAGCTTACATTATGTTTGTTGGCAGCGCTATACAAATATTGTTATTATTATTATTATAATCTAACCTTTATTAAGTCGAGAAATATAGTTGGCGTGTTTATTGTGATAATTAATAGTTTAACAGTTTAATTATGTGTAATTGAGTCAACAATATGTTATCGTATGTTGTTATTTTGTCTCAAAAGTGTATTGAGAACTCATGTCCTTGTTAGTTTATCTTGATGGCGAGGTTAAAAGAAACACAAACAGAACGTAGAGTGTGGGGAAGTGGTTATTCTGAAGTTTAGGAATGTCTTTCCGTGCGGCTAATAATCGCTTTATAGTCTCAAGGCCACAAAACGAAGGATCGATCATATTCAACTCCACGTATACAGCCTAACAGTTAGCGCCCCCCCCCCCCCGGGCGCCCTACTCCACCCCCCACCCCCTCCCCCAGCCCATCCCTCCCTCACAAGCCTATTTTGAGAAGACTATGTTTACGAATGTCGAAATAAAGGAATCCATGAAGGTAACCCTCACGAAACAAAACACTGGGGGCACAATGTTGTTATTGGACATAAGTGTTGGTTCACATGCAAGGGGCGTAGCTACCGGGTCCACCACAAGGTTTCAGTGGGGGGGGGGGGGGGCGGGGGTGGTATCCTCAGTTATATCGTCACAGGTCTATAATTTAAATCTCGTCATGTGTTATTTTAAGAACATCGGTGAATTAGAAGAGGCGGGATGAAGGGAAGGGGGGAAGACTTTAAAGAAGGAAGTGACAAGGGGACATAACACATTGTTATTTAATTAAAAGGCTTTGTTAATACGCGTAAGACAAAACAAACAAGACAATGCGCTTACCTTAGACAAGCGATCCAAGAACAGACAAGAATTATTTCCCTATCTGATATCCACAATAGGTTCGTCCTCACAGTACTGATAGTTTAACCCTTACAGTCCCGGGCGCGTATATAGCGGAACTGAAGGCAGCATAGATAGAAGTAGGTCGGTACGGGAAGGTTTAAAGTGTTCGGGCGCCAGAAACTTTGTTTACTATTCAGAAGGTCTCCTGCTCCGATTCAGGTAAAGCAGAAAAACAAAACACACCTTGATTTCAACTTGAAACTTTATAGTCTCCCTGAACCGCATCAGTTCTGACCTAAAATTTGAAAAAAAAAGGACAAACGCTTAGACGGCAGCCACACCGTATTAGCCACACAATCCCCTTGCATGCAGGTATTTCAAAATATCGGTGCAAATCGATTCAGTAGATGGTCCTGAAAAGAGAACTTCATGCTGTTATAACAGGTCTCTTTGATCGGCACAATATTGGAGTTTCTTATGTAATGTTTTTTTTAAGTGTTTCAGTCAATGCCTTTTAAATATAGAATTTTTGTTAATTCTTATCAAGGCGGCTATGCATAAAGCTGGCCACACAATCACACAGTATGCCGTGGCCACAGAAACTGGTGAACGCTGCTTCACCGGCCCTATGGATCAGTTTGGTCTGACGGGATAATTGACTTACTTTTATTTATCAAGTAGCTGAATGTAAGACTATGCTTATAGACAAGTTGAAGGACCTTTTTTATTTTTGGAGTAACTCGCTCATTGCCCCCTTCCCGCCCGAGGCCCCCCGCTCCCGAGCACATTTACACATACACACACACAAAAGACACATGTCGTTTGTCTGGACTGTCAATCATCTAGACTCGTAGTGTGCAACTGTATCCACCTCCCAGTCAGCGGACTCTATTGTTCCCCAACACCCTTCCCTAACACCCCCCCCCCCCCCGCCCTAACCGTTCCTACAAAACGAACACGTACACACAAAATACACCCAAAACATTTTTTTACTATCAAAATATTGTCCTTTTTTTGATGGGAAAGGGTGGTGTTGGCAAGACCAGACTGGACAGCAAATCATTGACATGCCAATGCCAGGATGGCTGACAAATTCACTCCAGTTGACACTGGTGCTGACGTGCAGAAGACAGCGACCCGCGGGGGGTGTTCTAGCCTGCCTATTATTTCGTTTCTTGTTGTTTTTTTTTCCATCCCAAAATAAGTCTCCCCGCGACATTGTTGCTATTGTACCACAGAAGTCTCTGCTCCGATAGACGCAGAATGGAACAGACGTGGAGAGTTTAATTACTGGCATGGAAAAGATATTTTCCAGTTCTTTTGGTTGACAGAATCGTTAAAATTCTTGAACGTACACAACATTTTCAGTAGCCTGCTCTTTGTATTTACAAAACATCTGATAATTGGGTTAGACGTCCATCATTCTCTTACCAGAAGAAAAAATAGCAACAAACACATTTGTAAGGAATTGAACTCGGATAAAGACCCTCTTTGGTTACCACATTGTTCTGGGCTTATATGAACGAACATTGTTTCCACAACAGTTTCTTTTTACTGAAATAAATAATCCAAGTACATTTCCGTGTTTAAAAAGAAGAATGCAGCCACTATAAGAAACGACGTGTGAGGCACGGAACAACGAACAGTTTCGACAATTTGCCTTGTTGAGAATTTTAGCAATAAAATTAAAAGTAATTAAATAATTAAACATAGAAAAAGGCTTTTCAAAATGTCAGCATTTTGGACATTAAATACAATAGCTAAGCCTCAGCGCAGAAATCAATATGGTAATTCAAAAGTTAAGTAAGCCTAAAGTCCCCTTCAGACCAAACTGATAATAGGGGTAGAAAGCAGCGTTCATCAGTTTCTATGACCACGGCATACTAGGGGATGTGTGGCCAGCACAATGCCCAGCCGCCTTTACTTTACCCCAACTAATGCCAGGTACCCATCAGAGCTGGGTAGATTCAGGGGCACCCTCAAGTCCTGGAAAAAAAATCCTAGCCTTCATTAGCATTCGAACCCAGAACCTTCGGATCGCCAGTCGAACGCGTTGCCACTCGGCCACCCTGCCCCATCATTCAAACGATAACTGGTTTACATCCAGCGAAACGTTGGAAAATGAGTCCCTGGGTTTATCCAGCTCTGGTATATACCGTATACCGGAACATTTGCATCAGTTGTGCAAATAAAGAGCTGTTGCATGTGCTGCTGTGGCCAGTACAAAAAAAAAGGCTTACCTTAGGTGCGTGACGTTATTTATGCACGTCCTTTTTGCACTGAACAATAAGTAACGAAAAAAAAAGTTCCTAATTTATCACTGGGACAGTAACGTGGTTCTCTCGCATGACTACCTGACCCCACCCCCACCACCCTTGCCCAAGCGTGCCTAATGAGATGCACAAGTGGGGCAAGGAGATTATGTGTTTGGGGCAGTAATGGAAATTTGCCCGGTCACGTGCGAACGTTACCAAGTGAAGCCCATTAACATGGCCAGCGCTGCTCTTGAATCTGTTTGGATTCATGCGCCGTGTCACCGTGACATAATCACGTTCACGTGACCTTATCGAGACGCCTATTTTTTAATATTTTTTTTTTTTTTTTGGTTTTCATTGCCAGTTAAGTTTTTTTCTTTTTAGTGAGTATTTTTTTAAATTATGGTTTCGTTTTTAAATAGGTTTAACACTAGTGCACAGGCGTAATTTGAAGTCTGTGACCTTCGGAAGTTTCACTAACAAAACCCGGAGTGTTCAGTGGTTCTTACATTTTTGGAGTTCCTTTGTATAAGACATCAGTATCCCTTTATTCATGTGGGGATATGGTTATCAATACTTTTATACTTTTTTCTTCCTTGAACTGTATTGGCTGGAGAATGACTGGTAGATATATTGTCCTCAAGTCTACCCAGCTCTTAATGGGTACCTGGCGCTAGTCGGGGATAAGGCGGCTGGGCATTGTGCTAGCCACACAATCAACTGGTATGTCTTAGCGGAAACTTTCGGAAGCTGTTTCATTTGTCCGATAGATCAAATTTCTCAAGTAAAAACATCCACGATAGTTAATTACCAACAGAGACAAGAGTTGACAAATACAAGAGTTAAATAAAACCAAAAGCGATGCATAAAAGAAGAACAACCAAGACAGTAAACAACGAACAACAACCATTATTACACGTGTTTGACGTAATACATGATATTTAGTGAACTAGTTGGCTACATGACATATTGCTATTTAACAAAACCTTATTTGGTCTATATTAGATCATTATGTAGGCAATTTACCGTACTCACGTGAAACAAGTCAATACTATAATGTTCCACTAAAAAGGCCAATTACAAAGATGCACGTAGCTTAAGTTATTCCTTATTACCTTTAAACTATAAATAACGAGTCGTCCTGTTGTCTTTACCGCACGGAGAATACGCACTACGGTTTTATTGTCGTTATTGTCTGCCGCAGGTTAATGTCAAGTGGCGTAATTAAACAAGCAATACCCGCGCAGACGTAGGCCGCAAGGATCGACAAACAGAAGACACGAGCGCATGTGTTGGAAGCGAAGTATGGGAGGCACTGGTGAAGACTGCCTGGTCACGCGGGAGTCTCGGACAGACAACTCCCAAAACATTCTCTTCATCCCAAAATTCACAGCGTGATCGGACGGTCAATCCTAAGGTCTTGTGTTCGAAACCAGGGTTGAAGGCAAGATTTCTTTGCTCTCTGTGTGTCCCCGAGTCTGTCGAAGCACTGATGGGTGGCGTACATTAAAATGTCTGGAAAGTAAAGAGGGCTTAGCATTTTCTCGGTTACACAATCCCCTAGTATGTCGTGGCCACGGAACGCTGATTAACCAGTGCTCTATAGTAAAGTACCTATCAGACCAAATTGATCATAGGTCTGGTGAAGCAGTGTTCACCATTATCTGTGGCCACGACATACTAGGGGATTGTTGGCCAGCGCAATGCCCAGCCGCCTTTTCTTTATCCCAACTAATAACAGAGCTGGGTAGACTCAGTGACACCCTCCAGTCCAGAAAACATCGCAGCCTTCATCAGGATCCGAACCGAGAACCCTTGGAACGCCAGTCGAAAGCTCTGCCGGCTCGGTCACCTAGCTCCAGCACTATAGCCCAACCTAATCTGAAAGTGATGCTATTTTAGTTTTAGTCTTTCAAATCTGTTGCAGTTTTTAATTCAAGACATTTATT
The DNA here is from genome assembly GCA_949126835.1 of Anisus vortex. Taxonomy (NCBI): domain Eukaryota; kingdom Metazoa; phylum Mollusca; class Gastropoda; family Planorbidae; genus Anisus; species Anisus vortex. The sequence goes on along the minus strand of OX421502.1, from coordinate 36,637,850 downwards.
TTTAAATATTGCATGAAGTTTCTATATTTAAAAAAAAAAGACAAACTTTTGAATGAAGTTAAACTCATGGACACAAAGGACCGTGCGGTACATTTTCTCCATATGATTCTAATCTTCAAAATGCCGCTCCTAAAATGATTGAAAATCTAAGTCAATTTCTCTTTGATTATCTCGCACTCTCCCCTCTTTGTTTACGATGGTGACGGATGCAGCCGCCTTCCTCCATCATAACACTGCACGGTCTTGTCAACGCAGATAAACGTCAACATATAATCACACATATACATCCATGAAAAACTTACAATCCATCTAACAAACATCTCCACATACACAACCATGCAAACATATCACACACACACAGTTACTGACACTAGCATCCATTGTTTTGCTGTGGTTGTTTTTGTTGTCAAACACAGAGACGACTCTTTAGAGTCGCGAGTGACCTGGATTTGAGGGTTCGTGAGATTTGGGAGTCCCCCTAAATATAAAAACAATCAATTCTTTTGCCAACAAGGTTACATCAACTTCTATATGTAGCGTTGGACTATCCACACTTTCCGCCTTCTCCGTCCTGCACACGTCAATCCAACTCACACACCCTTGCCAAAGTATACAAAGTTACAAACTGTAACACACTACACACACACATGCAGACTAGTGGTGGCATTTGGCTTATACAAAGTGTCATATAGTGCTCAAAATGACACAATAACTAACGTCATGCAAAGCTAGCATCTCTTTCACAATAAAAAATGTTGAAATCAAACACAAGAATTTATTAGATCTAGTTGTTTTAAGCTTTTGTCAAAGCAAATTGCATAACTTACCAATTTTTGAGAAAAACGACTCGTAAATTGTTGGTATTTCCTTTTAAATTAAGACGTATTGTTTACTTCTTAGTAGATAATGTATATTATCACTGTCGAATAATTCCTACAATCTCCCCCTTGAAAAAATAAACATTAGACACTCTGATTTCGCTCAACACTTGGATTCCAAGTTCCAAGGATGCATAATATAAAACTAATCTCAACTGTATAAGTAAGTTATATCAGGATAATATGTTATTAGCGGTACCAGATCGAAGATTTGAGCATTTCATTATTATATAGTAAGAGGAATGGAGGAAAAGAAATCAACAGGTTCATGGTGGAATAAGAGTAGCGGTTCCCAAATTGTACTTTATTAGCCATTAAGCGTTTCGTTTGTTGTTTTTCTTCGATTCTTATTCCATTTTCAGCTTATAATAGATATTATATCCACTCTAATGAACGTAACTTTCTTCAGAAGACAGTTTTGGGTCTCAGAGATCTTGCTGCACCGTGGCACTTTGAGGCTCGAGCTGGTTTCGGGCGTCTCTGTGGAGTGGACACTGTTGCAGGGAGATGGGGGTGGAGGTGGCTTGGCTTAATTCATACAACACATGTTTTGAGAACCATTAAATCTTAGCTATAAATGGATACATACATTGATGAGGGGTTTGGGGATAATTTTGACGTTTACGCAAACATGCAAAAACACACACACACACGTCACACACACACAACAGACACACACCGACTATACGATTCGTCATTACTGCCAGCTCACTCACAAATTTTTTTCTTGTTTTTCTTTTTTCTCTTAAAATACTAAGCAATTAGAAGAATGACCTTTTTAAAGTCGGTATGTCGATATCAGTAAACGATTTATGTCATAAACAGACAGGCGTACGTTAAAAGGGAGACGCTTAAAATAAACAACCATTGATCGACATAGCCCTTGTTCCGCCCACCCTCAATTTAGACACCTACTTCACCCCCACACACACACACAAACATGATTACGATAACACACGCACCGACTGAGATAAATACTGAAAACATTTTTATAAGTATATACAAAATTATTTCAATAAATATCCAAACATAAATTTTAAAAAAAAAGAAAAATCCAAACCACAGAACAATAAATTCATGGTCTAGACCAGGGGGTCGGGCAACCGTTTGATAATAGCGTGCCAAAGTATGATGTAAAAATTGTTCAGCGTGCCAAGTGCCTGAAACTCGACCTTTTTTTTTCCTACAGAAGAAACTTGAATTTCTTTTTTTTTTCATTTTTTTTTTCTTTTTGTGGGTTTTTCGCGTGTCATTGAAAATCGCTCTGCGTGCCAAGTTTGGAACGCGTGCCGTAAGTTGCCTACCTCTGGTGTAGACAGTATCTCTATAACTATAACTACTGTATCTAGGGCATTCTTGGGTTGGATTAAGCGCGTGCCCTGTGTCATTAATGGAGTTGGGCATTAAAAGACAATTTTCACTGCACAGATTCCATTGGTTCGCAGTTAATAAAGAGTATTAGTACAATTGAATAGTTTTACTTAACCAAGGGCAGTATTAGCCAACAAGTTAAATAAGCCCTGCTTTAGTATATCAATGGAAAAGAAATTTTATTATAGTACGAGCTTAACATATGCTACTCTATTAAGAGGGCAGCTAATCCGGCATCCAGGAAAACGGCCCTAATAAGATTTTAACAATAATTCTTTACAAAAAAATAATAATATCAATGGGCCGTATTGCTGCTGAGAGTTAACACCCTTGCCCCTTATACAAGTCAATCTTATATACCGTAATTGTAAAGATTGCTGCTGAGAGTTAACACCCTTGCCCCTTATACAAGTCAATCTTATATACCGTAATTGTAAAATGGGCAAGGGTGTTAACTCTCAGCAGCAATGCAGCCCATTTTACACACAAATATGAAAGACATTTAAAATCAAAACTAAATTGAATTATACAAGAAAAAAAATGTCTCCTTCTTGTTGAAAAACGTTTTAATGTAATTTTACGTTGTTATTTTTGATATTGTTTATATTCAAAACAACATTTGACATGGGGGAGGGGGTAGCAACATATTTTTAATGATAGGACCTTTTAAAGCTATTTATTCTGTAGCAGTATTTTTCTATAAATTATTTTTATATTCTTGTTTAAAGACCAAATAAACATATAAGCTTAGTAATGGGGGCAATAGTCTTCCTATTTCAACGATCAAAGAGAAAACCATCTACCGTACATTTGGATACATGGCAACCGAGTTCTGTAGTTCGTCTTGCAGTTTTGAGCAGTCTGAAAAACAGTAGCCCTGATAGCGGGCTTATAGTGGCAGTAGACAGGCCTTATCTTCGGAGGACTATCGGATAAGCAAGCGCAGCAGGCCTGATAGCATCCATGAAAGCAAAGTATCCATTACGCACCTCTGTTTTAATCCTTGGTGCTGGTGAATCAGCGCTCACCAGTTTCAGTGGCTACGATACAGTCATATATTATACAAAGGGATTATGAGAACAGCACAATTCCTAACCACCTTAAAGTTGCACCTGTAATGTCAGGTACCCATTAGAACTTTGCAGAAGTTACTGACACCTTCCCTGATTCGTGTAGGCCTTTAAAATAAACACCCGGATTCTTTAGAATGGCGATCGTAACCACCGCACTACACCATGCCTGTTATCGGTGTTATTAGTTATGGTGGCGTCATCCTTATACATTTTTATGAGGTCGGAAGGGGAGCCCTTATTCATGCAGACACAGACAAGCATAACTATAGGAAACGGCCAAGCGGCAGTGCGTTCAACTTTTCAACTGTTCAACTGTTCAGCTGTTCAACTGTTCAACTGTTCAACTGTTCCGAAGATCCTGGATACAAATCCTGGTGAAAACTAGAATTTGTTTTTCGGGTCTGGAGGGTGTCACTGATTTTATTTGGGGAAAAGTAAAAGGCGACTGGGCGTTATACTAGCCACACAATCCCCTAGTATGCCGTGGCCACAGAAACGGGCTGAACGCTGCTTCACCGGCCCTATGGATCAATTTTGTGCTACGGGGGATGTTTTACTTTTTACTATATTTTCAACAGACAAGCATCCCCGTATGTATACACACATACACAAACACACACACACACATACACACACACACACACACATATACACATACACATACACACACACACACACATACATACACACACATGCTAAAATAGGAAGTGAAAAGGTTGCAACTCACTATGAAAAAAAAGAAAAACTAGCTGGAAATGAAATTAGCGACGTTTTCAAATGTCAGATGTCATCGGGATCCACCGAGGAGCATCCGCCGAGGAGCCTCCACACGAAGGCAGTTATCGGCAATAAATGACATAAGTGCTGGCGGTGCTGTTTTCCGCAGTGTTGGTATTTTACGCCCCCTCGGGCAAGCCAGCGTTACCTCCAGTACTTATCTCCTGCTGGAAATCGATTTCTCAAACGCAACTTGTTGGATACCGGTCGCACGATACCGATATCCGTAGAACATCTCTTTTCTTTCCTCGAGGACTGTCGCTCAGACATTTTTTTTTTTATTGGTTTATGGATTCGATACTCCCGACCTATTATTGTCAAACACAAAGCATACAACACAAAATAAAATATCAATATAAATATTACATGATGATAATAATAGTAATGATTTACTATAAAGTTAATGAGTAACAACTGTGTTGACGTTTATGGGGATGCAGTGGTCCAACGGCAGGGATCGGCAACCTTTAGATAATAGTGTGCCAAAGAGGGATTTCCAATTCATTCAGCGTGCCAACAGCCTAAAACTCATCCTGCTCTAGCACCTATTTCTTGTAGAAGACACTTGAATTGCTTTTTTTTTTTTTTCAGTCTTCCACGTGCCATTGAAAAAAGCCCTGCGTGCCAAGTCTGGCACGCGTGCCATATGTTGCCAACCCCTCATTGTTCGTTAGTTGCTATCCCGGGATACAATTAAGACATGGTCTATAGTCTATAACACTACGAACTATAGCGATGGAGAGCATAACTTACTTTTAATGCACATTTTGCCAAACCGCGTATATAATCGTCCCCCCCCCCCCCTCCGGCCGAGATCAGGTGCCCATAACTATTGAGTAGGCTCATGGACCTTCCCCCCATACCTTTTCACCTCCGCGACCCTGGCTTTTTACTGGTTTTTCTAGTTTGTTCAGGAAACCCATTCCTTGTTCAATAAGGAAAAAAATGTGTTAAGGTTTCTTGTTGGGGGGGGGGGGGGGGAGGGGGCATCCGGGCAGCTGCGTTATTTGCCTACATATACCTTATACCAGGGGTGGGCAGACTACGGCCCGGCAACTGATATTGTGCGACCCTCGATGGCATTTAGTTTTTAGTTAGTTCAATTTAACATAATTTGTAATGGACCGTTATGATTGTTTAAACATTTTTTTTTTAATTTCAAGAACTTTATCATCAAGCAGTTACACACATCTAATAAGAAATCGATAATTGTAGTGACAATTTAGTGGGTCTGTGTCTAAAGTAAACCGCTTCGATAGATTTTCTAAATGTATAAAGTAGACTGTGTGTGTGTGTGTGTTCAACCAGTCATATTAGTTAATTTAAAGACACGTGACTTTATTGCCTCATATTATACTTTTGCGATTTCATTTCGGACATGTGTCTTCGCTAGCTAAGTGGTTAACGTATCAAACTGCCATGCGAGCGACCCAGGTTAGATTCTCCAGTTAGTCTGTACTTTTCTAAAAAAAATTTTAATTTAAATAAATATTACTTTAAAAAAAAAAGATTGTAAATTTACGAGCAACACCGGGCAAATTAGATTTTTGTTCAATAAAAGCACTTGCCTATTTTTTAACCGATTACAATCTTTATTTTATATTGGTTTCAGTGAAAAATGTAAAATATTTTATTGTAGTTTATTAAATTTTTATCTTAAGCTTATACAGGTCTGTCTTATTTCCCCCGGGGCTACGCATGGCAATTTAACTTGTAATAAATATTATTATTTTCTTTTTTAAAATTTTAACCTTGTTATCAAGTTACTAGAAGGGTTGTGACCATATTTTAACATAGAATGTATAAGTAATTAAAATTTAGGACTGTTTTAATTTCCACCGGGCAACGACGGGCAATTTAGCTTGTAATAATATATTTTTTTAAAGGAAAGCCTTGTTATCAAATTAATAGAAGGTTGTGACCATATTTTAAAATAGAATGTATAGGTATATAAGTAAAATAAAAGTGTAATAATTGTCGAATAACATATCAATAATACAAAGGGGCCATTATATACATGCGGCCCGCCAATGGATTTACATGTGTCAATGAGGCACCCTACGAACAAAAGGTTTGCCCATGCTTGCCTTGTACGCTTGAAATACATTGTATTCCACCTCTTTATCGCCGTTACTGCCATTGCAGAATCAGATTTGAAAAACAAAAAAAAAGCAGCTTGTCATCCCATCTACTGGTATTCACCGACTTTTGACAGATAGGGCAGCTTACCGTGTCAGAGAGGTATTCCAGACCCGCAAATATCACAAGGCATCAGGCTATTTGTACCATAACCTATTCCAGAAGAGGCAATTGAGCCTTCGAAAATAAAGGCTGTTCACAAAATGAGCTTACAAAATGAATTTCCAATTTACTTGTTAATGCTTAGCTTATTAATTAAATTAAAAAGGTATTTATAAAGGTGTTTTATTGTTTGCATTCACATTAAATAAATAAATATTAAAATACTTTTTGTGTGTATCTTTTATCAATAGAAGCATTCTTACAAAATTGCCTATGCAATTATATATGCCATAAGCAAATTTATTAAGAAATAAACAAAAAGATATCAAGAAATTGTTGCAACTAAGTATATCAGATGTATCATCTCCCTGTCGGAGCAAATTGATCAATAGGGCCGGTAAAGCAGCGTTCACCAGTTTCTGTGGCCACGGCATACGAGGGGAGGTGGCCAGCACAATGCCCAGAAGCCGTTATTTTACCCCAACTAATGTCAGGTATCATCACAGATGGGTCCGGGGGGGGGGGGGATTCTAGCCTTGACCAGGATTCAAACCCAGAACCTTCGTAACGCTGCCACTCGGCCACCGTGTTTGGATCATTAAAGCAATCTTATCTTTCATTAAAGCAATCTTATCTTTCATTAAAGCAATCGTATCTTTCATTAAAGCAATCTTATCTTTCATTAAAGCAATCTTATCTTTCATTAAAGCAATCTTATCTTTCATTAAAGCAATCTTATCTTTCATTAAAGCAATCTTATCTTTCATTAAAGCAATCGTATCTTTCATTAAAGCAATCTTATCTTTCATTAAAGCAATCTTATCTTTCATTAAAGCAATCTTATCTTTCATTAAAGCAATCTTATCTTTCATTAAAGCAATCTTATCTTTCATTAAAGCAATCTTATCTTTCATTAAAGCAATCTTATCTTTCATTAAAGCAATCTTATCTTTCATTAAAGCAATCTTATCTTTCATTAAAGCAATCTTATCTTTCATTAAAGCAATCTTATCTTTCATTAAAGCAATCTTATCTTTCATTAAAGCAATCTTATCTTTCATTAAAGCAATCGTATCTTTCATTAAAGCAATCTTATCTTTCATTAAAGCAATCTTATCTTTCATTAAAGCAATCTTATCTTTCATTAAAGCAATCTTATCTTTCATTAAAGCAATCTTATCTTTCATTAAAGCAATCTTATCTTTCATTAAAGCAATCTTATCTTTCATTAAAGCAATCTTATCTTTCATTAAAGCAATCTTATCTTTCATTAAAGCAATCTTATCTTTCATTAAAGCAATCTTATCTTTCATTAAAGCAATATTATCTTTCATTAAAGCAATCTTATCTTTCATTAAAGCAATCTTATCTTTCATTAAAGCAATCTTATCTTTCATTAAAGCAATATTATCTTTCATTAAAGCAATCTTATCTTATTGCAGTATAAAAGTATCCCTTCGGACCGAATTGATCCATGGAGCCGGTGACGCAGCGTTCAACAGTTTCTTTGGCGACGGCATACTTGAGGATTGTGTGGCCAGCAGAAAGCCCAGCCGCCTTTACTTTACCCAACTATAGTCAGGTACCCATCAGAGATGGGTATACACAGGGAAACCCTACAGACTTAGAAACAAACCCTAGCCTTCTCCAGGATTCGAACCCAGGACCTTCGGTACGCCAGCAGAATTCGTTGCCGTTCGGCCACCGTACCTACATTGTACCAGCACACTGCTTATCTACTGTCTTACCGACTTGTGTCATATTGCCTATCCATTATAGTGAGTGAGTATATTGTTAAAAAAAGTTACTGCATTTCGTCAATTAGCCTACCTCACGGATACCCGTCAACAGTGGCCAAATTAAACAATATTCCACTATCAACATCATTACAACAAAAGTAAGGATATGCATACCAGAATTATTGTGCGTCAGCCTGAGGTTATACTTTCTACCTTGAGAATGTTCTCAAAAAATATACCTAACAAGAAATATATCGTCAAGACTTCAGTCAGCCAGAATACTATAGCTGACTACTAATGGACTTTTTCTTGTATGATAAATTGTGTGATAGCGTGCGTGTACGTGTTTGTCTATTTTGATAATTATATTTCTGCGCTCGAGTACAAATAGTTGTTTTATTTTGATTCAAATATGCTGAAAGACAAAACATCTGTAATCAAGACAAATTTCCATTTGTTTGGATCAATACCAGTGATACCGCTCTAAAATATCAGAAAAGCCAAGTTGAGCTCCTAACAAAAGCCCAGAAAAGCCAAGTTATAATAAAAATGGTCTCGAGGACCTATTTTTTCCTCCCCTCCACCCCTTTATTTTTTCAACTTCATGTACTATGTGCACCTCTCCCCACCCTTTTATTTTGTCCCAAAAACTAAAAACTTTTTTAAAAAAAATTTAAAAAAAGATGTTTACTTTTTGGGTTATGAAAATAATAGTTGTTTTTTTTTCGAAATTTAAGTTATAATAGTTAGATCTGTTTACCTTTTCCGCACTGGCACTGCCCCATTGGGGCATACTTGGCCAGGTTCCGGCCTAATTACGACTCGCGATGTCGCCGCTGTGGGGAGGAGGAGGAGACAGTGGAGCATATCCTGCGGGAGTGCCCCCGTCTCGTCGATCGAGGAGATGGGACGGGTGACCCACTACCCACTGATCTCTACGGAGATAGAGCCGTGCTCAAACGCACGGCTGAGTTCTTGCTCAGAGCTACAAGGGAATAATACTCCCAGCTCTCGCTTCCAATAGGAGCTCTAGTCTGGTTTACGTTTCAATTTTTAAAACTAAAAAAAAAATAATTTTCTAACTGTTTAAGGTGAAATCATGCACAAGTGCAGAAAAAGCCTGATTTATTAGTGCCCCCACCACTCACTGTGAACTATTTTCACGATGCAAAATGTTGCCCCCCCCCCCACCCCTTATACTATTTGCCTACCCTTTGCGCCCTCGCCTCTCCCTACTTATTTACGCTATTAAATTTTGACCAGTTAACAACCTACATAGTCATATGAATTATGATGTGGAATATTTATTTTATTCACTCCCAATAAGCGGCTGCGGCGGTTGTTTACCATGATGTCTGATCAATTAATGTTTGTGTTGTCAAATGTGAGGTTAGATTTAAATAATTATACACCACTTCACCCTCCCCTCCCCCATACTCGTTGCCGCCTTATCAATTCGCTCAATTCCCTGCCAACTCAGCACTGTTTTTATACGATAGAACTGGTATAACCAAGTCGTCGATGGTGACATAGTGACACTATGACTCTATAGCCAAATCTGCTGTCGCAGTAAAGATGACATATGCAGTTTCAGTTAGACTTTTAATCGCTTCCCAAAATACATTTGGGAAACTAAAATACATAAAATAATGCTAATATTTTCTTGATAGAAAAAGCCAAGTTAAAAAGCCAAGGTTCGCCAAAAAATAGCCAATATCCCAAGTTGGGATCGAAAAAGCCAAGATCTTGGGAAAAAAGCCAAGGAGTGGTATCACTGATCAATACAGAAATCTTATCTTATTAGGATACTTGTTTTAATATGTGAGGATATTGTAGCAATCATTAATAATTCATATCACTGAGCCTTCTAGAGAAGGCTGCCAAAAAATAGGAAGTAAACTACCTAATTTAGAAAATTGGAAAATTAGTTTAAGGTTTAATCTACTAATTGAATTGAAAAGGTATTTTTTAAGGTGTTGTAGTGTTTACATTAATATTGAATAACATTGAATAATACATTTTTTTCGTGCACGTATAATGATATAATGTTATTAGCATTCTTATCAAATTTAATTTTTGTTTAAAATATATATGCATTTGTTAAATTTTTTAAGCAATAAACAAAATAATATTAATACTAATAAAAAAAAGATATATTATCTCCCTTGCTTTACTATTAATTATATATGATTAAATTTTAAGTTAAATTTTAATTTAAGAAACCAAGCAAAATACCTTTATACAAATCTGTCAAAAATACTAGTAACTTTTATACGTTTAAAACATCAAAACGGAATCAAAATTTGTAATTAAAGAGCCATGTATGCTTTTGTAAAAAATTTTTTTTTTTTACACGTTTCTTCACATGTCTGTATTTAGACATGTGCTGTTTTTTTTTTTGTTAGTATTTTTATAAAGCTACAAGTTTAATTATGCTAACTTCGAAGCAGAGGTCAAGCGGCTCTTTAGTGCGCGAATTGTAGAGTTAGGTCACACACAATTTTCATTGCATAAATCAAATTAAAAATTTGAACAAGTAACTGCAACAAAAAAAAAACGCAACCTTTCTGTACAGTACAGATAAAGGCCTACACTTAACCTTCAGTCATAGATAGAACATTGAAAAGGCAGATACTACAAACCAGGAGTTGAATTCCAATTGACTGCGATTCCTCTCTTGGTTATATAGCTATAGAGTCTCGGAGAGCAAGCAACCCAGTGTTTTTATTTTCGTCCGTCCCGCGACACGTGTCTCATTCGCCGTGGACAAAGGGAGTTGAACCAGATGCTGTCAAAAAGCAGTCAAAAGCACTATATTTTTTTAAATTTCTTATTACTTTTAAACATCTTTGGGTTTAGATTTTAACTGATTGGGCTAAACATAATTTTTACCTTGCCAGGCGGGCGTCGCGTTTACAACATTGTTCGTGTATCACAGTGAAGTGCTTTGTTTCGTTTACACCACTGGTTCGTTGTTTGCATGAATTGCCGGGTTCGCCTATAACTAGGTTAGGCTGTAACTTTTGGGCCATCACATCTTGATGGGACATCAAATACAGGTCTATATCATTTTTTAAATCAAGTAAATAAAATATATTTATATGATAATAAAAAGGATGCAAACTTTCTCATATATTGGTTTGGGCACTTAATTTACAACAAAGAATAGTTGCATGGTTTTCAGTATATTATCTTCTTATAAGTTTACAGACGTTCCTTCTAAATAGAAGATTATTACGTCCACTAGGCCCAAAACTCCTGCAGGGCGACAGGGATCCGTCGGTGGCAGGGCTAGAACCCGCGACCTGTCAGTTGGTTTTTGGTTGACAGTCCGGTGAACTAACCGCTGGACCAGCCGGTTTCAGTACGGGGCATCCGTTCCATCCTTCTATCTTATAAGCTACAGATGATCCTTATTTACATTAGATAACTGCGTCCTACGCTTATACGCGGTTAAATGATGTTAAATTGCCAGATTTCCTGGTTTGTCCAGGCACCCCATTCCATGCCCGAATGCTTTTCGGGAAGAAAAAGTATTTCTATTCAGAGGTCCTGCCAGATGTCCAGTTATTCCGCTAGACATTCGGTCGCACATGAATGGATCTATGTCGAAACAGGGAGACACCGGAAGCAGGAGTGTGTACATAAAGGTGTGCCGATATTTAAACACGCGACAGATAAACACAGACACATAATCACACGACACTTAAACATACGGACAGTTAATCAGAGCAACAGATAGACATACATATTTATTATTGCATATGAAAACAATATAGATTTTTTTTACAAAAAGTACAATGAAAAGGGAAACATCATGGAATTAACAGACATACGAGGGGACACCTACGCCCTACGTCCTACGCCCATCCTGGGTTTACTTTACTCACAATTCATCCCTATTTTTTTTTGGGGGGGGGGGGGAATTTATAAAAATGTTCTTAAAATTTATTTTATTTTTTTTTATTTTTTATTTTTAAATCTATAATATATGCACACCACCTTAATAAAAAGTATTTAAAAACATTACAAAAAATAAATAAAAATCAAGCGTTCAATGCGTTTTCCCGACATTTTTTCCGTAGAAGTCTTGCGTACTTAGATCATAACATAGACTATAATATACATGAACCGCTTGCTTTAGTTTTTTATGCTATTATCTTCTTTTTTTTCCAATTCCCGATTCTAAATAAAGTAATTGTCATACAAGTTCCGTTTTATTAAATCGCATTTTTTTCGACTTTAAATAAATACTTGTTGGCCTATTAATCCTATTATCATCGACTATAATAAGATGGACCGCCTGCTCTATTTTTAGAGCTTATGTTCTTTTTCCGTGCGTACACAACAATGATCTATAAATGTTTCCGCTCTGTACAACTTTCGAGTTGAATTTTTCATTGAGAAAATCATAGCGATTAATTTAAACGGAACTTGTATATCAATAACTTTATTTTCTGTATAGCAATTACTTTATTTAGAATCGGGAATTCCGAAAATCAGGGTTTCCAGTCATCAAATAGCAGAAATACTAAAGCAAGCGGTCCATGTATATTATAGTCTATAATCATACTATCTATGGGCATTGCCATTGAGTTTCTTCATTGATAAGAAAGGTGAGCTTTTGTTCGAAGAAATTGCAGAACGTTTGCAGTAAATCAAAGACTAAAGTTATTTTAAGCTACATATGTCAATTCGACCCACCTAGTAGATATAAGAACTATTGTGATCTTTCTAATAAAAAAATGTATGTGGGTCATTTTAACCCGCCTTGTAGTCGAATACAGTTAAAACACGAAGTAGGGATATGGCTAGTGAAGACATTACTGATTTGTGATCAGTGGCTTATGTAAGCCCCGACGTTTGCCTCCCGATCGTAGTGGAGGTAGCTATGCGTGAAGTTTCGCTCCTTGTCGTCCGAGGTGGACCAGACAGCAACTAAAAAGAACGGTGGTGCCGCACGCCGCACGCAATCGCTCTCAACAACACGCAAATACACACATTCATGGTATACCTAAAGTAACAATATCAGTAAACAAACAAACAAAGCAAATTTTCTAATCCATGACAATCTTTATATGTTTATATCATTGAGGGTATGGCACATGTGTTCCAGTAGGCCTATTGATGCCCTGGGGTCCTTATTCTCCCCTTCACCCTTTTTCACTTAAAAAAAATAAAACAAAAACTAAAAACCAACAAATATAATTGTCTCCCCCCCCCCCCCACACACTATTTTAATAATACTTCCCTCTATATATATAATAATATACCTGCTTTATGCTGAGCTTGCTGAAGGCAAGATAGCTACTGGCCGCCCCAAACTTAAGTTCGGGGACGTCTGCAAGTGCGACCTAAAGGCTATAGATGTAGAGGTCGGACACTGAGAGAACCTGGCTCATAACAGAAGTGGTTGGAGAAGTACCCTACACACCGGTACAAATGCTGCAGAAGGCAGACTTCGCCTTATCGCGGAGTCTGAAAGAGCATCGAAGAAAAGTAAAGAACATGGGCTACCCCTGACAAAATCCAACGGTCCCGCTTTCAAGTACCAGAGATGAGGAGACAGAGCCTGTCTCTCAAGGATAGGTCTCCACAGACACAGCCAGTTCTGCAAGGCTAGCCAAATCACAAGAGCGCAAATCTAATCGTCTTCCGAAACTATGGCGCCGATTCTGATGATGATGATATATAGGCCTTTACACACACATTAATAAATCTTTGCTCCTCAATCTCTTTCTCATTCTTTACAATTTTGTCGTGTATAAAAAGTCATAATAATATATAATATAGTCTAATGACTATAGACGAAAAATATAACTCCCAATTCCCATTCTTCTGTTCTTTCTTTCTCTCTATCTCTTTATATTTTTTACACTTTTCTCTAAATTTTGACGGACATCATATTATGATAATAATATATGGACAAAAAATAGTATCTCCCTCACTCTCTCTTCTCTTACATTTTTTCTCCATCATTTCTAGGGTACATATCTTTCATATGGTTATATACGTATAAAAAACTCTAACGCTCTCTCACTCATTATTGTTTGTCTTATGGACAAGTCTTAATGAGGCGTGAACTTTTGAACCCGAATGTTCGTGAACTTCCTGTTCTATTTTTAAACTAATAACAAAAAATCATGCTTTTGCTGGTGTTTGACAATTGATTTCAACCTCGACGGCCAGTTCCAGTCTTTTAGAATTATACAAAGGATACAATAGTAGTTATGAGGAATCCGTTTTTAACATCAAAAGTGAACAGGCGATCATAAATACTCAAGTGTTAGTCGCGTGACGTTAAATTTTTATTTGTTTACAAAATAAATGAGTCAAGAGTTGCGTTTTCTTGGTTATTGAAAAACAAAATGCGTAAATTCATAAAAACGAATAACAAAAATTCTTTTGCATTAAGCAATAAGTTTGATATTTTAAAAAGGTGATTATTCCCTTCTGACTTTCACAATACATTGTTTTGCTTTGTAAACATCTATTGGAAATGAAATAAATGTTAATCCCCAACAAATTTGAGTACAACCAGTAAAGTAGCACACAGACATTGTTTCGAATAAAATGATCGAATAAGAACTGAAATGTTTTTGCACGTGACCTTTTATGCATGCATACACGTTAAGACTTGTCCCGTTATTACAACTTTCTCTCTTGTTTGTCTATCTTGATTTTAAATTACACCTTTTCCTGCTTGTTTCAGGCAACCCGTTCGATGCCCGGATGCCATTTGAAAAGAAAGAGTACTTGTATGCATTTGTTCTTGCATATGGGATCAGAAAAAAGTCTTTGTCCTTGTGTATATCTGAGTGTTGTAATAGACTGTTATTGGGTTGCATTACTAAGTTAGATTTAATGTCTCATGTATTCAACAGTTTCTGAGGCCTTGGCATACTAGGGGATTGTGTGGTCAGCACAATGTCCAGCCGCTTTTACTTTACCCAACTAAAGCTAGGTACCCATCAGAGATGGGTAGACTCAGGGACACCCTACAGACGTAGCTACAAAGCCTTCACCAGGATTCGAACCCAGGGCCCACGGTATGCATGGGGCTTGGTGGCCGAACGGCAGCGCGTTCGACTGGCGATCCGAAGGTTCCGGGATCGTATCCTGATTGAGGCTAGGCTTTATTCCCGGGACATGATTCATTTTTAGTTCATATTATAACTGAGCCTTATTGAATAGGCTGCTAAAAATTTATGAACAGTTTTATATTAAGTTAATGCTCCAATTTAAGTAAAGGCTTAGCCTACTCATTGAATTGAAAAGGTATTTCTAAGGTTGTTGTATTGTTTACATTAACATTGAATAAATATATAATATTTCTTTTTTTTGCATGAATATTGTTATCAATAAGAGCATTCTTATAAATTAGTTTTATTATTTATGCAAAAAGAAAATTTATTAAGCAATAAACAAAAAGATATCAAGTAATATTAATACTAATAAAAAGAAGATATATTATCTCCCTTTAATTTCGTTTTTTAAGCTTTACTATTAATGACCCAGCAGGCACACCACGTCATGTCGAGAGGAGAAAACATTTTCGTCTGTTCCTCGTTGTTTGTAATCTGTCTGTAACTATTGTCAGCGCATAGAACTGTCCTAAACGGGATATGCGCTATACAAGAATTATTATTATTATTATTAAAACCACGAAAACACGTTGAAACCAAGTTTTTTTTTCCCCGTCGATACGAGGTGGTGTGCTCGCTGGGTAAATGCTTAAATTTAAAAAACAAATTACCTTTATACAAATCTGTTAGAATTACTAGTAACTTTTATACGTTTAATACAGCCAAACGGAATCAATATTTGTAATTGAAGAACCTTGTATGCTTTTATAAAAGTTTGTTTTTAACAGATTGTTCATTAAAGGTCTGTATTTAGACAAGTGCTGGTGTGTGTTTTTTTTTTAAATAATTATTATTATAAATAATTACCATCTCTTGCGGATATTTTCAGTTCAAGGTGCCTGTCTCTGATTGATAAAGTCCTCCAAGATCATGCACACCCGCTTCATGATAGTTACATAAAATCTAGTCGAAGGGGTCGGCTATTTCAATAAGGGCAAGAACAGAGATATTTAGGAACTCTTTTGTTCCATTATCAGTGAGACTCTTTCAAAAGAATCACCTTTCAGCCAGGAAATACAATGGCTCAATAGCTAACTCCTTAATGATAGGCCTACTTTTTTCTTGTATGATAAATGGTATGATAGTGTGCGTGAATGTCTACTGTGTTTGAGTACAAATGGTTCTTTAATATTGTTTTAAGTATGCTGAAAGACGGAATTTATGTAATCAAGTCAAATTTCCATTTATTTGGATCAATAAAGCAATCTAATCTTATCTTATCTTATTTTTATAAAGCTACAAGTTCAATGGGCCGTATTGCTGCTCAGAGTTAACTCCCTTGCCCCTTATACAAGTCAATCTTTTATGACTGACTTGTAAATTACAAGTCAGTCATAAAAGATTGACTTGTATAAGGGGCAAGGGTGTTAACTCTCAGCAGCAATACGGCCCATTATGTTATCTTCGAAGCAGAGGAGAAGAACCTCTTTAGTGCGCAAATGTTGGAGTGAGGATACACACATATTTCATTGTAGAAATCAAATTCGAACCTAGGTCCAGGTGAGCAAATACAGCAAAGGGCCAAGCTGAACAAGTAACTGCGAAAATAAAAACTCAACCCCCTTGCCTACACACATATTTATATCAATGACAATGAAGATATACAGTATAGATATACAGTATAGATATACAGTATAGATATACAGTATAGATATACAGTATAGATATACAGTATAGATATACAGTATAGATATACAGTATAGATATACAGTATAAGCTTAGATAAAGGCCTACACTTAACATTCAGTCATAGATAAAACTTTTGAAAAGGCAGATACTAAAAACCAGGAGTTGAATTCAATTTGACCACGGCTCCTCTCTTGGTGCCCAGGACTTCACTACAGCCATGGTCAAACCAGACGTCGGTCAGTTGAGGGGTCTGCCTAACAACCATTTTAAAGAAGACCTTAAAATGAAATCCTGCGTTGGTAGTTCCTGCACCTTAGCCTGTCCGGTTCTACCTGCATTTCCCTCGACCTATGCCATAGGGGAATGGGTTTAGTGGAACTTGTTTAAAAAACTCTAAGGATGAGAGGAGTCTCAAAATTCGCTATGGAGTCTCGGGAAGCAATCATCCCGGTATGAGTGGCGAAAAGTTTATTTTCATCCCGCGTCACGTGTCTCATTCGCCAGGGAACAATCTAGACCAGGGGTCGGCAACCTTTTGATTACAGTGTGCCGAAAAAAAGGATTTTTAATTCATTCTGCGTGCCAACAACACTGCACCGGTGCTCAATTTCTGGTAGTATATACTTTAATTTGTATTTCTTTGAGGTCTTCCGCATGCCATTGAAAATCGCTCTGCGTGCCAAATCTGGGATGCGTGTCATTGGTTGCTAAACCTTGTTCTAAAGTTTTGCACTTGTTTTTCTGCTTTTGTGTATGTGTGTTTGTTATTTTATTTTTTTTCATTTTTTCATTTCTTATTATTTTTAAACATCTTTGGGTTTAGATTTCAACTAGCATTATGTGCCCGGTTCTCCGAACGGTCTAAACTTAATTTTCAAATTTCCAGGCGGGCATCGCGTTTAAAAGATTGTTCGTGCATCACAGTGAAGTGCTTTGTTTCTCTAGCATCACTGCTCCGTCGTTTGCATGCATAGCCGGGTTCGCCCATAAGCTAAGTTAGGCTGTAACTTTTGGGCCATCGCATCCTGGCAGGACATCAAATACAGGTCATATCATATTTTAAATAAAGTAAAAAGACATAGATCTTTCTATAAGATAATAAAAGTTTTTAAAATTTCTCATATCGTGGTTTGAAATTCCCAACCCCAATGTACTAGAAAGACTTCTTTTATTGCATGGTTCGAAGAGGGAACACCCGTTCTATTATTAATATATTTTATGCTACAGAGGCTCCTTATTTACATAAGATTACTTGCGTCCTACGCTTATACGTTTTTAAATGATGTTAAATTACTAATTTGCCTGGTTTGATCAGGTAACCCATTCGATGTCCGGATGTCATATGAGAAGAAACAGTACTTGTATGCATTTGTTCTTGCATATGGGATCAGAAAAAAGTCTTTGTCCTTGTGTATATCTGAGCGTTTTAATAGACTGTTATTGTGTTGTATTTCTAAGTTAAAATTTAATGCCTTATGTATTATTACTACTTTACTCTTTGCTCTTCTGTCTTCTAAAGTAACGTTTGGTGATTTTGCTATTGGTATTGATTTTGTCAGTTGTGAATATTCAATAGTAATGAACCTTGCAGAACTTTCCTGGATTTCATATAGTTTAAAAAAAATCTATTTAGTTGATGGTCTCAAACTGAAGATGCATATTAGAGCCTAGATATAACTAATGATTGGTAGCATGTTCTTATTAAGTTTATTAAATCTCCTTTTTAAAAAGCCTAATGTTGTTACATTTTTAATTACTTCATCAAAATGTGGATTCCAAGATAAATTATCATTCATTTTTATCCCTAAGTACTTTTCATTTTTAATTTTTTATTTGGATTAGACATTATTTCATAGAACCAAATAAAATATTTTCAAAATGTCCCATACAAAAAGATAAATTAATATTTTGAGTAACGCTATCCATCATAATTAGGTAGTGAGTGAGTAGATTTGATAGCGATTACCAAAACCAGAAATAAGAATATTGCAAGTTGTAAATTGCCTGACGCGTGACTATAAGGAATTAGTAATCTTGTACAAGGAACTACAGCAGAGGAAACGTGAATGGAGAGCCTTTATAAAAAGCTGTTCATCTGTAAACTTTAAATAGTGTATAAAATCTTTTTATCAATGCTTAGAGTACGTACTGAATTTTAAAAGTATTTAAAATGATGTTTTGTTATTTATTTTTACATTGAAAATAGATTAAATATGTTTTTTTTTGTTTTTTGGTATGTATATTTTATCAATAAAAGCATTTTTTTATATATAAAACATTGGTTTTAACATATATGTAAGCGGTATTTTTTTTAAGCAATAAGCCCAAAAAATATCAAGAAATATTGATAGTTAGGAAAAAAAAAGGTATATTATCTCCCTTGAATTTCGTTATTAAAGCTTTATTTTTAATTAACTTGTATATTTTACAAATCTGTATGAATTGCTAGTAATATTTATTTGTTTAAAACATTAAACCGGAATCAATATTTGTAATTAAAGAGCCATATAATATGCTTTTGTAAACGTGTTTTTTTTTTTCAGACGATTCATTAGCCTAAAGGTCTGTATTTAGACATGTTTTTCTTTTTTTTTTTTTTTTTTTATAATGGTACAATATCAATTATGTTGTCTTTGAAGCAGAGGTGGATAACCATTAAGCGAACTAAGCGCCTTATTAGTGTGCAAAAAGGGTAGGGTTGGGACAAACACATTTTTCATCGCATAAATTTTGAACTACAATATAAGAGAAAAAATACTTCAAACGGTCAAGCCGAACCAGTGACTGCAAAAAATTATAATAAAAAAACAACTAACGCAACTCTTCGCCTGGACATGTTTAGAACAATTCCATACAGAAGATATAACTCAGCCGTCTCGGTGCCGGCTGGCGCTTGTGGCGAAAGCCAGCGATCTCCATTTATCTCGGTCTGAAGCAGCTCGAGGGGCTGGTTCTGGGTTCAAGCCTCTAGTCTTCAGGTCGCTCTTTACACTTCTTCTCCATGTTACCTCAGGATCTTCCTTTCGACCTTTTCCCCTGGTATGGGGTGTCCGGTCCATCTCAGGGCTGTCATAGGAAGGGGGGTCAGCTGATATTTTGCAGACGTGCGTCCCGTCCATCGCCCATCTCCTTTGCAGAGATGCCCTCTGCTAGCGGGACAGAAGATATACATTACAGTTAAATGGCTGTACCTAACCTTCAGTCTGAGCTGCATCCAACATAGAAACAGTGCCCTCACAAAGGAGGGGGGGGGCAGATGGGGCATATGCCCGGGGCGACACTTCTAAGAGCGACAAATATAGTATAAATATAGCACTGGACAAAGCAGTTACAAAATGCAAGGGGGCGTCGCTGAAACTTTTGCCTTGGTGCGCCCCAAAGGCTTGCGTGTGGGCTCTGCATAGAAACGACAGATACTACACAAGAGTTGAACCAGAGTCTATCAAAAGTTAGTCAGCAGCACTACATTTCGTTTAGAGATAATCTATACAGTTTCGGACAGTTTCGCTAATAATGAACATGGCAGCTCTTTTCTGGATTTGGTCTAGTTTTATTTTAAATGTTTTTTTTTTAGTTGTTGGTCCCATACATATTACAGCACATGTCTAACTTATGAAAGGTAGCATTTTCTTATTACATTTGTAAAAAAAAAAGGCATTTTATGAAGAGTTATGTTTTGTACAATTTTTATTTACTTCATCAACATATGCTAAGATAATTTATCATTATTTATTTTCACTTAGTAGGCCTACTTTGCACTTTTGAATTCGGTTACATTCCATAGAACTTAATACAATATTTTCAAAATGTTCCAAACAAAAAAAAAATATATAAAAAAAATATATTTGGAAAGCGTTATCTTAAACTTGATACTTTAATTTTTTATTTTTATTTCGCTGAAAATAAAACGATGAACACCGAAACGGCTTGTTGCAAAATGAACGAAAATTTCGATTGAAATGGAAATTATAAAAAAATTTTTTTTTGTTTGTTTTTTTTTTTTCTTAAATTATAATGAAATATTGTTTAGAAAAAAGAAACGAAACAAAATGAAAGAAAATGAATGAAAGAACAAGAAAACGTTGTAGACAGAAAAAACTCAAACATTTGAAGAATGGAAACAAAATGAAATAAAAAGGAAAGAGTTTGTGGGTTTTTTTAAAGAAGAAAAGCGAGGCGGTAATTCGAGTTTGAAGATGACACATGAGGATCAGGGGAAACCCTTTAGTTGCTGGGTTCAATTTGATTTAAGGGGGGGGGGGTAAGGCGGGGCGGTGGGGATGTTCTGGGTGCGAAGTGGTTTCTGCGGTAATTACGTCAGAGATGCTCCCGAAAACACCCCCGTCCTCTTGCCCCCCTACTCACTCCCCACCCCCCAATCATGTCCGGGCTCAAATTGCGTCATGGTATCCTCCCTAGTAGCCCAATGTTTCCAGCGCCAATGTGTCCAGCGCCAATGTGTCCAGTGACAATGTGTCCAGTACCAATTGGTCAAGAGCCAGTGCGTCCAGTGCGAATGCGTCCATCGACAATGTGTCCAGCGAAATTGTGATCGATGCCGTTGTGTCTAGTGCCAAGTTGTCCGGTACCATTATGTCCGCTCCCAATGTGTCCAGTTCCAAGTGTCCAGTGCCAATGTGGCCAGTGCCAATGCGTCCAGCACTAATGCGTCCAGCGCCAATGCGTCCAGTGCCAATGTATCCGTCGCCGTTGTGCCGGTGCCAGTGTGTCTAGTACCATTGTGTCCGGCTCCAAAGTGTTCGGCACCAATGTATCCGGTGTCAATGTGTCCAGCGCCAATGTGTCCGGTGACAATGTGTCTGGCGTAATTGTGGCTGGTGCCATTGTGTCTTGTACCAAGGTGTCCGGTGCCATTGTGTCTTAGCAACAATATCAGCAAATGTTCATCACAACAATATCAACACACATTTGTTTGAATCGAAAAGTCATTCCACTTGCAGATGTCTAGTTAAGAATTTGTTTCCCTTCTTTAAAGGTTATCGGTAAATTTGTTATCCAAAAGGTTAACTCATTCACTCATTTATCTTAGTTAACTTTATTTCCTAGTGGCATTAGGACATGGAATGGGTCACCTCGGGCGGTTAGGAAAATCAACAACTTAACGCCATTTGAAAGCCTAATCAAAATGCAAGACTAGACTTTCTTAAACAACGGATAAGCGTAGGACGCATAGTGAACAAACATGCACCATAAGTAATACAATAACATTTAGGAACACGGGAAGAATGTTTCATAAGAATTTAGCCGACTTAAATCTAGTTGTGTATGCCTACAGGCATTGCTCAATTGCTGATCAAACTGAATCGATATCCCTTGTTTTGAAAATCAAATTTTCCCATGCCGATGGAATCAACCACAACAAGCTGTCTTTCTGTATTTGCCGAACTCTCTCCCCCTCTCCCACCGTTTCCCCTTGCCACCCCTCGGGCCAGTGGGCATATAACCCCTCTTTACTTCACGCCCTCCCCGCAGACCCGTCCCATACTCCCCCCTCCCCTCCACGGAAACCCTCAGAGTGTCTTGCACAACATTACAGCTGTAAACAGGCAAGCTACATAAACATTAGCATCTCCCCCCCCTCTTCCTCCCGCGTAACCACACACTCACAGACACATGCAAAATAAGGGTGGGGGAGAGGAGGAGGTTGCAATGTCCTTTAAGCGACGCGCCCTTCCCTGCCCCCAGCACTCCCTCCACAGCCCAATCGTGTCTTTGTTCCCACTGCCAATCTCAGGCACTTGTGTGGCACCGAAGAGCGGACATGGCTTCTTCTTTTTCTTTATTTTTTTAAGCATCTTGTCCAAGCATTCTTTAAAGCCACAGACAGGGAGATGGGAAGACTGAAATAGGAAATGAGAGAGAGAGAGAAGGAGGAGAAGAGGGACAGAGAGGCAGAAAGAGAAATACAAACGAGAAAGAGACAACGCGGTTCTTGTCTAGTCATTTGTTTCTTTCTTTCTGCTTGCGTTGTTTGTGGTTCATTCTGTCACTCCTGTACTTTAGTCTGTGTGTGTGTGTGTGTGTGTGTGTGTTCCACTTGACTATCTCTGCTGGTGGGTAGCTGAGATTGCAGGAGGGTCAGGGCATGGAGGGATAATTGATGAGACGATAATGGATTTTGTGAGTGTGTCGATAGAGAGAAAGTAGACGAAAGACGGGAGAAAAAGTAGATGGACGAATTTCGTGAGGGAAAAAAATTATTTTTATGCTTTAGTACAGATAATCAATATTTAAAATGAATAGTAATTGTTTATTGTACAAATCAAAGTAGATTCATATACATTTCATTGGGCCACAAGACGTGACATTGAAAGACTACCAGGCATAACTGTCGCTATTTGTGAAGTGGGTCCCTGTCGCTTTGTCCCTGAGTCTAACCAGCTCTTATGGGCAACTGAATTTAGTTGGGGGTAAAGAAAAGGCGACTGGGCATTGTACTGGCCACACAGTCCCCTTAGTATGCCGTGGCCACATAAACTGGTGAACGCTTCTTCACCGGCCCTTTGGGCCAATTTGGTCCGACGGGATACTTTACTCGTTTTCTTTAGTGTCCCGTCTCAGTGCTGTGCTAGGAAGTATTTTTCCTGTCCATGCAGAGTGCGGGCTTCAGCCATCTCCGTGAGTTGACTTACCTTGTTTTAGTCTCTGTCGATCTTTATATACATGTCCTGTATTTTGATTTCACCGTTGGAAATGTGTTTTTTACAGTAGACCTTTAGCATTCGCTGGATGCATCTGCCCAAATTGAAAGACAATAGCAATGAATAAAAACAAGCAGGCAAAAAAAATAAAATAATAAACTTACAAAATGTAAAGCATTGTTTTAAAATGATTCAGGAGAAAACCTCGTATCCTGTTACCAATGAAAATTCTGCATATGTTATAAAAACCACATGAATGTTAGGGCAACATATTTATTTAAGTGAATAGAATTAATAACAAAAATTATCATGACCATTTAAGATATTCAAATACATAACCATTTCTTTTATAAACTCTAGCAGACATTTCCCTTTTTATTAAAAAAAACAACAACGTATTACCGAATAATTGTTATGTATTTTCGTGTTTCATATGGTGTTTACAAAGTAATATAAACAAAGTAATAGAACCCTTAAACCCTTGTTTAAAGGACAAGAACATAATGCATTTTCAAATTGTGGACTTTACGTTGTAAAGTTTGTATGCTAATTCAGTTTTAGATCTCAATGTGCACAATGAAGACATTAGTTTCAGTGCAATGTTTAGTTTCAGTGCAATTCTTAGTTTCAGTGCAATGATTAGTTTCAGTGCAATGATTAGTTTCAGTGCAATGATTAGTGTTAGTCCATTGATTAGTTTCAGTGCAATGATTAGTTTCAGTGCAATGTTTAGTTTCGGTGCAATGTTTAGTTTTAGTGCCAAAGTTTACCTTTATATCTAGATGTGTATGGTGCAATGAAGACATTAGTTTCAGTGCAATGTTTACTTTCATAGCAATGTTAATTTTCAGTGCAATGTTTAGTTTCAGTGCAATGTTCAGTTTCAGTGCAATGTTCAGTTTCAGTGCAATTTTTAGTTTCAGCCAAAGTTTAGCTAAAAATTCCAATTACATATAAAGGATGAAAAGTGTTCGTAAGAAGTAGAAAGGAAGAAGAAAATTACTTCAGATAGTGGCCCCACCACTACTGCCAATGTTGACGCTGTTTCGATGACTTTTTTTTATTGTATGCCCCACAATTCCACTTGCGTGACGCCCATGGGCTGTTTACTGACAATATCCTTTTCTCCCCACCCCCACAGCCCCCAACACACACACACACACAGGGCTTCCCTCTCTTTCCTCCCTTGTAAAGGAATGCCAAAAAGTTGTTGATGTTAAAGGGAGACGAGCTGATGGTAGAGTCAACACGGAGTTGTCTCATAGTTTCATAATGCAGTCAACTAGCGAGAGCACAAAATACAAAATAAAAAAAAAATAAAAAAGAACAGTGTGAGAATAGGTTGAAGAATGTTCTCGTGACGGCAATAGCTCATCAGAAAACCCGTACACTCAAAGAAGGGGAGAGATGCAATGGAGGGATTCGCAAGAGTCAATAGCTCTTGTGCAAAGAAAAATGGGGAGGAGAGAAGATGCAGAGACTACAAACATTACGCGGATATTATGGGATAAAGCATAGGGATTTCAAACTTTAAAAAAAAAAAAGAATAACAAATTGGCAGCGGTTAAGAATGGGGAAAATTGTTTTCTAAAGTGTGTGTTCAAAGATTGTGTTCCTTTGGACAAAATATTTAAAAAATGAAGAAAGGAATTTATTTGTAGGTTGCACGACGGGAACTGTGTTGGTTTTCCTTGATAGATAAAGAGAAAGAGATATATTAGATAGATTAGATAGATTAGATAGATTAGATAGATTAGATAGATTAGATAGATTAGATAGATTAGATAGATTAGATAGATTAGATAGATTAGATAGATTAGATAGATTAGATAGATTAGATAGATTAGATAGATTAGATAGATTAGATAGATTAGATAGATTTGATAGATTTGATAGATTAGATAGATTAGATAGATTAGATAGATTTGATAGATTTGATAGATTTGATAGATTTGATAGATTTGATAGATTAGATAGATTAGATAGATTGGATAGATTGGATAGATTAGATAGATTAGATAGATTAGATAGATTGAATAGATAAGGTAGATTAGATACATTAGATAGATTAGATAGATTGGATAGATTGGATAGATTAGATAGATTAGATAGATTAGATAGATTGAATAGATAAGGTAGATTAGATACATTAGATAGATTTGATAGATCGGATAGATTGGATAGATCAGATAGAGCAGATAAAGCAGATAGAGCAGATAGATTACATAGATTGCATAGATTAAATAGATTACATAGATTATATAGATTACTTAGGTTACATATATAATATGTAAAAAGATAAATAGAGTCACTCCTCAAAACTCCTAGTTTGGATGGACACAGAAAGAAGTACCTGGGAGTGCGTTCATTTGAGTCAGTGGCGTCTACTCTATGGAACAGTCTATCTCAAACACTGAGAGAATCTGGGACAAGAGAATATTTTAAAAATAACCTAAAGACCTTTCTCTTTGGCTAGTACATCTGCCACTGCAAATCACACCAAGAGCGCACTGAGCATGCTAATTTAATAGCATGGATAGAAGCGCTATAAGAAATGCCCATTCTTATCTTATCTTACTTAGAGAAATAGATAGATAGATAAATAGAAAGATAGCTGTATAGATAGAAAGAAATATATATAATAAATATATAGAGAGAGATAGATGATGGCTAGAATGATAGACAGATTAAACAGTTGTTGTTGTCGTCGTTGTTGCTTTTTGTAATAAAACATTTATTTTAATTTTTAACAAATAAAAAATTAAAATAAAAGAAATATCTATTTCTCACAAATCAAACAAAACTGCACCACACAAAAAACGAACTCTTTATAGCGATATTGGATGATTGCGTTCTTTTCTCTGCCTCGTTTCAATATCTGTAAAAGCTTTCATTACACTGGTATAAAGCATTTTATTTTTCATTCATAAGCCAATGTGAGATAGAGTAAATCCTAAGCAGAAAAAGTGCACAGATCGACAGAGAAAACGATATGGCCAAGTAACCGTTGAACACAACAGGCGGCTAGCTTTAAAACTTGGAAGTTTGTATTTTCTCCTAGGATCAAAAGTTTGTAAGCTTCTGTTTCAAGTCTCATGCCTGGTCATTATGATCTAGCTGAGGCTACTACATCAGAACAAAGAAATGGTCCTGATCGAACAAAGACACAACGTAGTGGGATATTGAAAAAGACAGTCGTAGAGAAGCTTAGGCCTATAACTTTGCAGATATTAGTTTAGCAGTGCCGGCATCAAATCTCAAATTACCGCTGCCCCTTTTTTTTTGTGTGTGAAACTCTATAATATGCATAATATGTGTGTAAGTAAAAAAAAATACAGCTTTTTTTTTTTTTTTTTTTTGCTAAAGCTTGCGTTTACCATGCAGTCTTGCATAAGGCAACTCAATATATTCTGTAAAAAAAATGACATTTTGTCGACAACTTATCTTGACCACCCTCCCAAATCAAATGTCAAACTTTTTTTATTCTCCATCCCATCTATTTTGTTGACATAAATATGAAGCAAACATTTACAGAAATGTTGTCAATGTAGAAAAAAAATAATAGATACGAAATCAAAAATATTTGATCGAGATCTAATTAAAAAAACTAATTTTCCACCAAATTAATTACAACAATACAAATTAAACAAAAAACCACCATCGGTTTGGCAACATTTTTTTTTCCCTTTTCTTTTTCACTTCTAAAAGTTTAGTCATTAGTTTTATAAATAGCCCAAATATTATAGGCTACTTATTGGTAAAGAAAAATTAAAAAAGACCGTACTTTTAAGGAGCTTTTTAAGTAGTATATTGTGCAAAACTACATAAAAGGAATTAGTTCAATTTAGAAATGCTTTGACAAGAATATAAAAGCAAAAATTATAAGATAAGATGGACTTCTTGCTTTGGTATTTCTGCAATTCTCTGACTCGAAAAGTCCGGTGATAATCTCCGACTGTTTTGTAGACTTCCGGTTTACTATGGCTATGATTTAAATAAAGACTAGATTGTCTGAAAATGTACGGGAATATTAGATGTAGATGTCAATTAAAACTTTTAATTAATCTTTTTAGTACAAGTAAAGGTTTTTATTTTTAATTTTCATCGTTTCATTTCTTTTCATGTAGAAATGTACAAAATTGATTTTTATAGAAGAAGCGTCTGTAGTATTATAAGGTTAGAACTCTAAGATCATAATAAAAGGTTATATGCAGCGGAAGTCTTTTGGATAGCTTTATTGACCAGTCTTAAATCTTATGCATGCATAAGTTTTGGATGCAACTTTACTTCCGATCCTATTTGCAAAATTTGATTAAATACATAACAACAAGTCAGCGAAAAGGCGTAAATCTCTGCTTGCAATCGTAATGGTGGCCATTATAAGCAAAAAACATAAAACCGGAAATTCCACAATGCACTTGAAACATGCCGAAAAGATAATTATACGATTGTTTTCGGTAATATAGCGGAAATGAATTTGCATCCAACTTGCCAAATTAAGACTCGTCAATTGGCTGCGCACGGAAAACACGACTCTTAAGATCTATAAAATAGAGCTTATTACAGTCTTTAATAAAAGTCGCTAATGTAACAGAGAATGTTGTCAAAAACGTCCTGGTTTTTAAATCAACTAGAAATGCCTTCTAAGACGTCCTTTCGTTAAAGTGTAAAAAAACTGACTGAGGCTATTCGTTAGCTGGCTGAACCAGCAGTTATGAATACAGGCCGCTGAAGAAAGCCCTAACTCCAAGCACAAAGGCTATATAATATCGGCCTAATTGTATAGCTATACCAAGGTTAGTACTGCCGGGGATGGGGGTGGGAAATAAGCACCCACTCCTCTCGAAATATCCTCATGGCTTGCATCTCAAATAGCCTCTGCTAACCAAGGTCCAACTCCTGCCTTCTCGTCATGTTTCAACTACGAGGAGAAGGAGTGAAGGCGGGCCACTGGCGCCTTAAAACCAGTAGCTTCGGGCAGATGGGGGCTCGTAAACCTTGATAGGTAGCTCATCTAGGAGAGAGAAACTCCGATCTCAAACCTCTCCAAGCACAAATTATAAGAAATGTTCTTTAAATTACTGGCAGTCTCGCTATCAACGGTGTTGTTCATACATTGTACTCACCTAACTAGTGTTTGATACGTGACCAGGTCAAGTCAGACTCACTACTAGATGTGTTAAGAAAACCCTCCCCCCCAGAGTGGCGGCAAAATTCACGTGGTAGTGTTTGAAACGACGTTTTGGCACCGTTCTTCCGGTGCGACCCACCTGGTGCGGAATGTTTTGGCGCAAGATATTTGGGTGTATAGTAAGTGGTGAACAGATTTTTGTAAAAAGATTGTCATTGAATGAAAAGCTTGGCTAAAGCTAATGAAGAAAATAGCGAAAAGACTATTGGAATTTCTTTCATAATACCATAGAGTATCTGAAAAGAACAACTGTAGAATTATGAATGTTATTTAAAATAGTTTTTTTTAATTAATTTGCCCTAAAACATCCCGCGCCATAAACGTCTCCGCGCAAAGCGGCCACGCCTGAAACGGTCGCGCCAAAATGTCAACTTGATTATCGTGTTGGAGTTCCTGATCTCCCATCGGGCGCCTCCCTGTTTGGCGTATCGGGGGAAGAAGCCTACCAGGTAGGGTAGGTACCGGGGAAATCAAATACCCGGGGCGGACAAAACGAGTACCCTACTTTGCAGGAAGTGGATGAATCCACAAAGGCTACATATATATATATATACAGGCCTAATTGTATAGCTATTCCAAGGTTAGTACTGCCGGGGGTGGAAGTGGGAAATAAGCACCCACTCCTCTCGAAATATCCTCATGGCTTGCATCTCAAACAGCCTCTGCTAACCAAGGTCCAACTCCTGCCTTCTCGTCATGGTTCAACTACGAGGAGAAGGAGTGAAGGCGGGCCACTGGCGCCTTAAAACCAGTAGCTTCGGGCAGATGGGGCTCGTAAACCTTGATAGGTAGCTCATCTAGGAGAGAGATACTCCGATCTCAAACCTCTCCAAGCACAAATTATATGAAATGTTCTTTAAATTACTGGCAGTCTCGCTATCAACGGTGTTGTACATACATTCTACTCACCTAAATAGTGTTTGATACGTGACCAGGTCAAGTCAGACTCACTACTAGATGTGTTAAGAAAACCCTCCCCCAGAGTGGCGGCAAAATTCACGTGGTAGTGTTTGAAACGACGTTTTGGCACCGTTGTTCCGGTGCGACCCATCTGGTGCGGAATGTTTTGGCGCAAGATATTTGAGTGTTTAGTAAGTGGTGAACAGATATTTGTAAAAAGATTGTCATTGAATGAAAAGCTTGGCTAAAGCTAAGATAGAGATTAGTGCTTCCAGTCTTGAACCTAAATCTGACATCATGTGAAGGAAATAGCGAAAAGACTATTGGAATTTCTTTCATAATACCATAGAGTATTTGAAAAGAACAACTGTAGAATTATGAATGTTATTTAAAAATAGTTTTTTTTTATTAATTTGCCCTAAAACATCCCGCGCCAAAAACGTCTCCGCGCAAAGCGGCCATGCCTGAAACGGTCGCGCCAAAATGTCAACTTGATTATCGTGTTGGAGTTCCTGATCTCCCATCGGGCGCCTCCCTGTTTGGCGTATCGGGGGAAGAAGCCTACCAGGTAGGGTAGGTACCGGGGAAATCAAATACCCGGAGAAGACAAAACGAGTACCCTACTTTGCAGGAAGTGGATGAATCCACAAAGGCTACATATATATAGGCCTAATTGTATAGCTACACCAGGTTAGTACTGCCGGGGGTGGAAGTGGGAAATAAGCACCCACTCCTCTCGAAATATCCTCATGGCTTGCATCTCAAATAGCCTCTGCTAACCAAGGTCCAACTCCTGCCTTCTCGTCATGTTTCAACTACGAGGAGAAGGAGTGAAGGCGGGCCACTGGCGCCTTAAAACCAGTAGCTTCGGGCAGATGGGGGCTCGTAAACCTTAATAGGTAGCTCATCTAGGAGAGAGAAACTCCGATCTCAAACCTCTCCAAGCACAAATTATATGAAATGTTCTTTAAATTACTGGCAGTCTCGCTATCAACGGTGTTGTACATACATTCTACTCACCTAAATAGTGTTTGATACGTGACCAGGTCAAGTCAGACTCACTACTAGATGTGTTAAGAAAACCCTCCCCCCAGAGTGGCGGCAAAATTCACGTGGTAGTGTTTGAAACGACGTTTTGGCACCGTTGTTCCGGTGCGACCCATCTGGTGCGGAATGTTTTGGCGCAAGATATTTGAGTGTTTAGTAAGTGGTGAACAGATTTTTGTAAAAAGATTGTCATTGAATGAAGAGCTTGGTATTTGAAAAGAACAACTGTAGAATTATGAATATTATTTAAAAATAGTTTTTTTTTCTTTGCCTAAAACATCCTGCTCCAAAAAGTCTCTTCGCAAATCGGCCACGCCTGAAACGGTCGCGCCAAAATGTCAACTTGATTATCGTGTTGGAGTTCCTGATCTCCCATCGGGCACCTCCCTGTTTGGCGTATCGGGGGAAGAAGCCTACCAGGTAGGGTAGGTACCGGGGAAATAAAATACCCGGGGCGGACCAAAACGAGTACCATGCTGCCTTTGCAAGAAGTGGATGTATTCACAAAGGCTACATATATATATATATACAGGCCTAATTGTATAGCTATACCAAGGTTAGTACTGCCGGGGATGGGAGTGGGAAATAAGCACCCACTCCTCTCGAAATATCCTCATGGCTTGCATCTCAAATAGCCTCTGCTAACCAAGGTCCAACTCCTGCCTTCTCGTCATGTTTCAACTACGAGGAGAAGGAGTGAAGGCGGGCCACTGGCGGCTTAAAACCAGTAGCTTCGGGCAGATGGGGCTCGTAAACCTTGATAGGTAGCTCATCTAGGAGAGGGAAACTCCGATCTCAAACCTCCGCTGTCTCGCGGCTACACCTGACCATGGAGAGACTAAGGGAGTAAACCCTAACAAAAAAATCATGAGATGGTGTCCCTAAGGCAGTCTATTAGTGAACACGCTACCTCTCTGCCAACTCCTGCAACGCAGATGAGCGACCTCTTTAAAGGCATTGCCTAAGCTTTTGTGGCCTCCTTTTACAAAGGCGGAATACTTCATCGTTCTTTGAGGATGAACGGACGCCATATAAGCTTATATGTACATCCAAAAAGACAAATAATCACAATAGGATTTTTTTCTTCTTCTTCTTCGTTCTCAAAAGTTATGATCTAGAGCAGGGTTTGGAAACCTATGGCTCGCGAGCCAGATGTGGCTCTACTGATGGCTGCATCTGGATCGCAGATAAATGTTCGATTATTTAAAAAAATATTTCTTTAGACTCCTTTGATCTACATATTAATTGAACTGCAGCACCAGAAGTCGCATTAATGGCAAGAAATCTCACAGAATTACTTTTCAAAATATGTTGTGTCCATGGCTCTCAGACAAAAAGATTCCCGACCCCTGATCTAGAGGATTCAGACAAAGAGTCCGTAAGCTGTAATGAACCTGTCATAATGAGAGAGATAAATAGGTGGAGAAAGAAAATGACACAGAGAGAGATAGAGATAAAGATAGAGAGTCACTCTTAAGATCACACAAAGATGCACAAATCTTTAGTAAAACGCATAGTTTCCTCTTCGTTCCTACAGCTAAGGAATCTAGAAAAGGGGGGAGGGTGACGCTCCTAATCCTTTGTCTGGCACAGGGCGCCAGTAACCATAATAGGTCCGGCACTGGGCATACTATACGTGTTGAAAAGCTTTAAAGTGATTGTAAACAACTCGAAAATTTAACCTATGTGTATGACAACAAAAGAAGACAACGGTTTTTCAAATATTTTTTCAACGCTCCACGGTTTTTCCCTACCACTTTGCTTACAGAAGCAACAAGCGACGTTTAGACTTTAGACCAAGAGTCTTTTTGGTCGATTTCTTTAATACTCTACAATGGCATTTCCTTGTGCTACTAATCCACTAGCCTCGCAGACCGTACACGGTATACCATTATAATGTTAATGGCCAGTATGGGTATTATGAATAGAGGATTTTAAATAGAGGGTTTATTTTAGAGTGAACACCGCGACCCCCCACTTTCCTCCCACGTCAAACCTTTGTCCACGTTAATCTGTGTATGTGTGTGTTTGAGCGTGTGTGTGTGGAGGTCATTTTTTTGACCAGGCTGGTCGCGCGCGCTAATGTGTTCCGCACGGACATTCTTTTTGTCCTCGGGTTCCGGACAATGCTTCCGATAATGTATTGGTAAACTTTACCAAGGGGAGGAAACTGGACACTGGGGCGCGAGTACTCGAGAAACCAATAGAGGTGCGAGCCCACCTTTTTTTAAAATTTATTGTAAAACTCTCCCCCCCCCCCTTGTTTGTCGTTGTCCTACCTTGAGCCGACGCCCCCCCCCCCCGCCCTCCTGTGTGTGTCACATGTATATATCACGTACACGAAACTAGAGGAAGGCAGGGGGGGGGCCAATGGGGGATGGGGGTGGGGCGTTGGTCAACAAGAGACATCGTTAACCCTGGAAAAGTTTTTTTGTGTTATAAACTTGTCTCTCTGACCTCACTTGAAAC
Source organism: Anisus vortex (assembly GCA_949126835.1). NCBI lineage: Eukaryota > Metazoa > Mollusca > Gastropoda > Planorbidae > Anisus > Anisus vortex. Next base: position 36,604,728 of record OX421502.1, on the reverse strand, counting down.
TTGAAGAGCAGCTTCAACGTTTTCTTTTTTTTTCCAGGTTTCCGTTTGAAGTGTTCTTCTGCTCTTACACTAATTCTCTCCCCTCCCCATGTTTCCCTTCTCTTTCACAGACTTCTCCCCCTTCTTCTCCAACTCATCCACCGCCAGGTGTTTGCTTTTCACGGACCGGGGGAAGGGGGGGCCGCCCCATGTTTGACCAACGGGTTCTAGCAACTGACCGACGAGAAGATTAGTCGAGTGTGAAGTTGTTAGTACGTGGCTTAGCAAGGGGCCATCACTGCTAGGGCAAACACCTATGGGGGGACGTGTTGATCTTGACTCTCTCAGAAAACTCGCCTCTGCGCCTCGGTTACTTGTTACAGATCTTGCCTTTTAAAATAACAACTTTTACCTGCTTGATCATTTGAGTGAACATTTTTATCTATCTATTATATCTATCTATCTATTGTAGGCCTATCTATCTCTCTATTGTTTCTCTCTATTGTATCTGTTGTATCTCTCTATTGTATCTATCTATTGTAGGCCTATCTATCTATCTTTTATATCTCTATTGTATCTATCTATCTATTGTATCTATCTTTTATATCTATCTATTGTATCTATCTATTGTAGGCCTATCTATCTTTTATATCTATCTATTATATCTATTGTAGGCCTATCTATCTATCTTTTATATCTCTATTGTATCTAGATTCTATATCTATCTATTGTATCTATCCATTTATTATAGGCCCTATCCATCTATCTTTTATACCTCTATTGTATCTATCTATTGTATCTATCTACTGTAACTATCTATTGTATCTATCTATTAATTGTTTCTATCTATCTATTTTATCTATTTTTCTGTCTGAGTGTCTGCTGTCTGTCTATCTATCTGTCGATCTATCTGTCGATCTATCTGTGTCCGTTTGTCCATCTATCTATCTTCTTGTCGATCAATCTGTCTATCGATCTATATATTTGTATATGTCTATATATCTCCCATATTTCTAATTCATTTTATTTATCCGTCGGTCCGAATCGTTCTTTTTATCATTCTCTGTTTGTCTGTGTCGCTTTGTTTCCTTACCTCTCTCTCAACCATACGTGTGCAGTTTATGCTTCACTCTTTCCATCTCCCTAACCTAATGCCCATGCCAGAATGACAAACCCATTGTTATGCCCTCTAGAAGTCATTCAACCACCAATTAATTTAAACGTCGTGATATTTAATAACACTTTTTTTTTTTAAATCCATACATTTTCCCTAAACGCATTGACAGACATACACTCGATTCCAGAAACGTGCAATTTAAAACATAAATCAACTACCACATTTGTGATTTAAGACTGATCTATAGAACCTCGGTAGGGTAATACAATTCCAAGCAGATTGTGACCCCATTAGAAACATGGAAAAGATCTGTCCCGTGTAGATTTACCAGCATAAAACCATCTCAATCCAGAAATTCTTTCCCTCGCGTCTGCAGGTGACAGGTTCCTTATTTATAGTCTTAAAGCCCTAATCGTGGCTCTTCCCCACCCCCAACGCCAAGCAGAACACAACAGCAACCAGCAGATGCCCCTGGAAGACAGCGGTCAGATGGCATTAAGATATCCTGATGGGCTTAAACTGACCGTTTATGTCACACCTCGACGTGGCGCGAAGGTTCTAAAAGTCCTAAAAGTGTGTGTGTGTGTGCGGGGGGGGGGGTGTCTTTTGAAAAACGATTGCCCAGGATTTTCAGCCTGTCTGTCCAAACTGTCCGCTCACAATGTCGTCTCGTATTCCAAGCTCACAGAAGTGAGCTCCCAAACACCCCACTCCCCCCCCCAAACCCTCATTTTCTTTCCACCATAGCCCCTTCCTCTTCAGGATGAAAAGGCCCCACAGGCGTCTCCGCACCACGAGGCCTAATTATCATATTAATTGCCAAGGGGGTTCCGCCACTGCTTTCATTGTTTCCCCTTGTTTGCCAAATACTATTTAGGGACCCCCGGCCCCCGGTCACGTTTTTGGTAAAGGGTGGACAGGGGCGGTAGTTAAGATGTGGGCCGCGGTTGTAATAACATGAACTGGGTTTGACTACCTTCCTGCTTCTCATCGTAAAAAAACTACTTTAGTTGACGGGTTCAATGACTTACTCCTTAGATTATACATACACAAACTTCTTTGATCTATACAGACACAAACTTGTTAGGTCTATACAGACACAGACTTGTTTGGTTTATACAGACACAGCCTTCTATGGTTTATACAGACACATACTTCTTTGATCTATACAGACACAAACTTGTTAGGTCTATACAGACTTGTTTGGTCTATACAGACACAGACTTCTTTGGTTTATACAGACACAGACTTCTATGGTTTATACAGACACATATTTCTTTGGTTTATACAGTCAAAGACTTCTTTATAGTAGTTTTGGTGTTTTGTTTTTTTCTAATTGGCTGTTTGGGAAGTAAGCTTGTGTGAGAAATACAAAACCGTTCTTTTGTGACGTCTAAAGACCTCTAAAGACGTTCTATGGTTTATACAGACACATATTTCTTTGGTTTATACCGAAATACCGACACAAACTTCTATGGTTTATACAGACACTTCTTCTTCTTCTTCTATTAGCCAGTCTGCAGAGCTGTTTGCTCTCTTGCCAGACAAACATATTTACATCTTTTTCAGTTGTTCAATACTGCTATATAGTGTGTTGGTAAAGGTAGGTTGAGGGTGGAGCAGAGTGTATCTTAGGTCGGTCAGCTCAGGACATTCAAGAATGAAATGGTATACAGTTTCTTGTGGGCAGGGGCAAAGTCTGCAGTTAAGGTGGGAGAGTTGGGTTCATTCTATTTAGGTGTGAGTTGAGTGCTATATGTCCTGTTCTCAACTGGAATATAGTGCATTGTTCTTTGCGGGGGCGGAACTTTATTATACAGACGCAGAGTTTTTTGGTTTATACAGACAAAGACTTCTATGGTTTATACAGACGCAGAGTTTTTTGGTTTATACAGACACAGACTTCTATGGTTTATACAGACACAGACTTCTTTGGTTTATACAGACACAGACTTCTATGGTTTATACAGACACATACTTTTATCGTTTATACAGACACAGACTTCTTTGGTTTATACAGACACAGACTTCTTTGGTCTGTACAGACACAGACTTCTTTACGTTCTACATAAACAGAAATTAGTCTATACGTGCATAGATGTTTAGAGAATGTGGATCAACGATTTCTTTTAGATTCTTCAAGCAAAGAGAACTACAAAAACCCTGCTCTCTCAACAAGGTCTACCGCACGCATACTTGAAAAATGTAAACATAATTTTAACGAATTTAAATTGCCTGCATAATTATAATATGATTTCATTAAATCATTCAACGAAGACTTGAAAATAGGCGTTCTAATATAAGCAATATAAAGTGGACGATTTGTGTGATTATTAAAAAGAAATCACAATATTTCTATGCTTTTAGCCACAGCCAACCAATTATCTCGAGCAATTATCATCTCTAGAACCTCCCCAAAGACTCCCGCCCCCCCCCCCCCCACATCGCCCCATCTTTCGTCAAGTGTCTTTCTATCTAGGTAGAGCCAATTACGCGAATTCGACGTGATTCTGTTTCAATGCGATTTCATTGCGATTTTGTCGCGATTTTTTCCAGCGACCGATAATGGACACCAGCAAGCGTACAAATGGGTCCTCAGCCATTACACAGACAGACAGACAGACGCACACACCACACACACAAACACTTAGACATAAAATGGCGATATATGTATGTTTTTTTTATGATAATACTATAGCGATAATGATGGTAAGACTGTTATGTGATAATGGAAGCAGAATATGGAAAGGATAATTGGACTGTCGTGTATGAAATGGTATACTAAAATGTCAAGCTAGAGCATAGGTTCTCAACCTTTTTCGGCTCACCGCCCCCTTTTACATTTTTTTTCAGGTCACCGCCCCCCCCCCCCCAACTTTCTTTTAGCGCCGACAACCCCCCCCCCCCCCTCTTCGGCCCATCTGGACTATAGCTTCCGCAAATTTTTTTCAGGCGAACTAGATTTTTTGAGTGATTAATTATCTTTAAAAAAAAATAAAAAGGAAACATATTGTAAGAATTAATAAATAAAAAAAATTGCCTTAACGAAAGGATTCAATAAATCAATATTAATGCGAATCGTTTGCTTTGTGTGTTGCTAGCAATTTTGTCTATTTTTGTTTCAATTTTGGTTGCAAAAGCCTTAGGTCTAATAATCATTAATATTTGTTATATTACAAAACAGAACTTGTTCGGCATCACTATTGAATCAAATGTGAAAATATTTTTTTTAAAGGGAGATAATTAGCCCGTTTTTTTAAGCTAATATTTCTGTTTTTTTTTCTTTTATAAAAAATAAATGGTTTACAATATAAAACTTTGAAATGATCAAACTGTAAAAAGTATTTGAAAATTATATAAATATGATATGACTAAAGAATTTATATGTATATTTTCAAGCATTACAATAACTACCCAGTTTGTATGATTACTTCGTATCTAAGCCGCTTTAACAATATTTTGGTTTACTATTTAACGGTTGGAAACATATTAAGGACATCTCGGTTAAACTGAGATCAAAATATCATTAATAATCAGCAGATGTTAGGGCGACAGTCCGGTGAACCAACCACAGGACCAGCCGGCCGCACACCATATTTGCCAAATACAGACAAAAAGTCACTGCGATTCCTATTTCTTATTAATATAATAAGCACTTGCACTAGCGTTTACATCACATTTTATCCTCCAAAAACTAATCGATTCAAATAGCTGAGGTGTTAAAATATATCTGATACGTTTGTACGGCCCACTTGCCCTTCACCGCCCCCCCCCCCAATCGCCCCCGGGAATGTCAGCGCTCCCCTAAAGCCTCCCCCCGCCCCCCGGGGGGCGATATCGCCCCCGTTGAGAACCTATGAGCTAGAGTGATGACAGCGGTAGTAACGATCAAAGAGCATTTCGGATATTGTATAAGGGTTGTATAGCAAATAGTTTTATACAGTTATAAGGTTCACATAGCAACCAACTCAGTAACGGAGTTTACAATACTTCACACTGCATTCGGTTTTACACAGCAATGGGTGGAATCTTTATAAAAATAATATGTTGTCTCGGTAATTTGGTGCATGTAGCAGTAGGTTCTAGAAAGAAAGAAATGTTAGGTTAGGAGCACGGAGGCCGAGTGGTAGCGCGTTGGACTGGCATACCGAAGGTCCTGGGTTCGAATCCTGGTGAAGGCTACGATTTTTCCCCGTAGTGTAGTCTACTCAGCTCTGATGGGTACCTGACATTAGTTGGGGGTAAAGTAAAGGCGGCTGGGCATTGTGCTGGCCACACTTCCCCCAGTTTGCCGAGTCCACTAAAACTGGTGAACGCTGCTTCACCGGCCCTAAGATCAATTTGGTCCGACGGGTACTTGATTTTACTTTTACTTAAAATGTGGTTCTCTCAGTGAATAAGTAAAGTATTCATAGGGCGGCGTTTCCGTGGCCACGGCTAACTATGGGATTGTGTAGCCAGCACAATACACAGCCGCCTTTACTCCAACTTATGTCTAGTCTAGTACCTTCAGAGCTGGGTAGACTCAGAGGTACCTTCCAGAAACGAGAACAAATCCTAGCTGTCAACAAGATTCTAACCCAAGACCATCGATACCCTAGCCGAACGCTGTGCCGTTCGGCCACCGTGGCCACGACACTATGATTGAATGATTGGAGTTTACATAAAACTGTCGTTGAGACAGTGATTAGGGTTTTACATAAAACATCTGGTTGACACACTAATAACGGTTTACATAAAAAGAGTTAAGACCTGGGGAGGTGATTTAGAGAGCAATGGCGATAATGTTTACACAGTAATTTAGTTTATAATAATAATAATGGTCATTTTTATGGCGCTTCTATCCATGCTATTAAATTTATTACAGTAAGTGGGTTTACATTGAAATAGTGGTTTAGATAGTCAATGGGGCTTACATAAAAGGCACTTTGTGGTTTGTTGTTATGTGTTTTAATATCGATTAAATAAGTCAGCCTTGCAGAACAAAACCCAATAATCAGATCAAAATATAAGCCTTAGCTATTCTTCTCTTTCTTAAACAAATATATATCTGTATACAAAAAAGAAGAAAAAAAATATAATAAAACTTTAAAAAAAAACGAAACCAAAAAAAAAAAAAAAGAAACTAGCCATAAACAAACAAACAAACATGGGTCTTTATGTGTTGTTTTTTTAAATAATATTTACATTTGAAAATCAACGTATTTTATCAACAGCCACTCATTACTTCATGTTTGACAGAGGTTTACGGTGATGATAAATTTGGCGAGAGTCCATTTCTTACACTATAATATGTTGTTTTGTTTTATTATTATTATTATTTTATTTTTTTGTAGTAGTTGTATCCAGAACCCTTCTCTCGAAACTTCTACATCTTCCGAGACGGCGTGGATCACACACACCAACACCATCGGAATGCTTAAACTTAAATATAGATTCAATGATGGATGTGGCGAATGCGAAACCAAAGTAATACATAGAAAGTAAACAAACACAAACTCCATATTACAGCACTGTACAATGAATGCCTACTCTTTTATTTTTCTCAGCTCACATTCCAGAAATTTGATTCCACACACACAAGATAAAATAAAATTATAATTTTGAAAAAAAATATTAACATTTTTTTTTGGTGACAGCAAGAGTTTTCTCGCTTGGTAATTTGAGAAAGATAAACGTGGTTTACAGCAGAGTGTGTAAGATGGTGTGTGGGTGGAGGGAGGTGTGGAGGCGTAACGGGGGAAAGTTGATCTATTCCAATTATTATTATCACTTCAACTTCACACTCACCCTCCCTTCTCCTGTCATTATTTCTATTCCTCCCGTGAATCTATATCCTTATCGGGGGTGATATACTGGTATTCTTCAGAAATACGACACGGCGCTAATCTATTACAGTTCTAAGATACACATATTTCCTTATACCATTATGCAAGAACGAATGTAATTAAAGCTCTTTCTTTCTTCTCTTTCATGCTGCCCACGCGGGCATGGAAAACCCACAACTTAACATCATTTTGATACACTATTCATAATGCAATACTATAGACTTAAACCACGGATAAGCGTAGGACGCAAATAATCTTCTGTATAGAAGGAGCAACTATATCATATAATATAATATAAATATAATAATAGGGCCTATAGAAAAAGATGTGTCCTTTATCTGTTCAGTTTGCGCCACCACCGCCGACCATTTTCCTCTCACCCATGTCGTAGAATGAGGCACATGATGCCAGAAAAGCAGGAATTCAGGTTGGGTGGAGGGGGAGAAACTGTTCTTTAGTTATGGTTGGTCCAGGTGAAACGTCACAGATGAGATGACGTCACCGTCTATTTTTAGATCCCGACAAACATAGAGAAACAAGCACTGGATTTACACATGGTTATGAGAGTATGTACGAGGCACCCGGATGAAACAGCATAGTTTACTATAAATATCTTCTGTCTTCATTTCGGACCAAACCATTTGAATCATTTAAAGTTGCTACTACAGTTCCCTTCATTTCTCACTCCATCATACAAGCGGATAAGTGTAGGACGCAATAATCTTCTTTAAAGAAGTAGCGTCTGTAATGTATAAGATAAATCTAGATATTTATTTTAAAAAAATAACAACAATAAACAACAACAATGCCCCTATATGAAAACATTCATAGTAAGCTTAGAGCTCTTTATCCTTTCCCTTCCTGAATATCTATTTCTGAATCTTTTACTCACTGACTCTCCTTCTCTCTCTAATTCTCTCTCTGTCTCTCTCTAATTCTCTCTCTGTCTCTCTAATTCTCTCTCTGTCTCTCTCTAATTCTCTCTCTGTCTCTCTAATTATCTCTCTGTCTCTCTCTAATTCTCTCTCTGTCTCTCTCTAATTCTCTCTCTGTCTCTCTCTAATTCTCTCTCTGTCTCTCTCTAATTATCTCTCTGTCTCCCTATAATTCTCTCTCTGTCTCTCTAATTCTCTCTCTGTCTCTCTCTAATTCTCTCTCTGTCTCTCTCTAATTCTCTCTCTGTCTCTCTCTAATTCTCTCTCTGTCTCTCTCTAATTCTCTCTCTGTCTCTCTCTCTAATTCTCTCTCTGTCTCTCTCTAATTCTCTCTCTGTCTCTCTATAATTCTCTCTCTGACTCTCTCTAATTCTCTCTCTGTCTCTCTATAATTATCTCTGTCTCTCTATAATTCTCTCTCTGACTCTCTCTAATTCTCTCTCTGTCTCTCTATAATTATCTCTCTGTCTCTCTCTAATTCTCTCTCTGTCTCTCTATAATTATCTCTCTGTCTCTCTATAATTATCTCTCTGTCTCTCTCTAATTCTCTCTCTGTCTCTCTCTAATTCTCTCTCTGTCTCTCTCTAATTCTCTCTCTGTCTCTCTATAATTATCTCTCTGTCTCTCTCTAATTCTCTCTCTGTCTCTCTATAATTATCTCTCTGTCTCTCTCTAATTCTCTCTCTGTCTCTCTATAATTATCTCTCTGTCTCTCTATAATTATCTCTCTGTCTCTCTATAATTATCTCTCTGTCTCTCTATAATTATCTCTCTGTCTCTCTATAATTATCTCTCTGTCTCTCTCTAATTATCTCCCTGTCTCTCTCTAATTCTCTCTCTGTCTCTCTCTAATTCTCTCTATATATACATTAATTCACCCTATTTACATTATTATTGTTTTTTAAATCTTCTAACCAACACCAACAAGATCTACGCCCCAAACTCTTTACTGTTCCGCTTCTTTTTGTTCAAACATGCTCAACATAAAAATAATGTTTGTTTTTCAACATAACTCCACCTCTCCTTATTAACCCCCTTCCCCAAACCACACACAAAGTAACACACACACACACACACACACACATCATACTCATACACGGGGTTGGGGAGGGGCGCTTTTCCTTTTTTCAAATCTTGTTTTATAAACAAAAATTCATGGAACAATATAAAAACACGCTGATGAATGGGTATATGTCGGATTTCTTTGCAAACAAATTGTTTACACGTGTTCATCTTGGGGATTTTTTTCCACCCCCCTAACAACATAGCCTACACATTTTTTGGAAAGATAATTATAGTGTCCGATCTATCTACCCTTGTTATTCTAGAACCCATCAATCTTACAACCTAAATCTTAAAACGTCGTCGCACAACTACGCCCTCCGAGCCCCCACCTCCTTATTTCTCCACTTAATCGCCCCCCACCATCGCCCCCCCCCCCTTGTCCGTTAAGTTTTATCGTTAACTACCTCTAGATTCATGGGCGGATCTGTCTTCAGTCTCTGTCGTTGTTGTTGGTGAAAGATACAAAACGGTCCTCCATTGTCCCTCATGGCGACCCCCATAATCTGTACCGACCTTAACCACCTTAACTGACCACCCTAACTGACCCCCGTAAATGACTTCCGTGAAATCACAAAACATCTACCCTGTTATCTCGTCCCCCCTTTATTTGTTATATGTGTCCGAGAGAGAGAGTTTTTGAATGTGTTTCTCCTCCTAACTGACCACCCTTAATTGACCACCCTTAACTGACCACCCTAACTGACCACCGTAAATGACCACCGTGAAATCACCAAACATCTACCCTGTTATCTCATCCCCCCCTTAATTTGTTATATGTGTCCGAGAGAGAGTTTGTAAATGCGTTTCTCCTCTATTTATCTCATTCAAACATTTTCGTTCATTCAAATCCTCCATCCCTCCCACACATTATCACAGTCTATTGTGCCCAGGTCTTTTCTTTCTTACCACGTCTGCTTAAACGTATAGTGTCAATCTTCCAGCTCCCCGCTCATTACGGACGGACACCGCTGGGGATAAAGAGGGGGCGCGGGCGGGACACTCCTAAATACCATCTCGGACATCCCGCAGTGAATGAACAGACCGATGACATTCCGTCCACAGCCCCCGCCGCTGACTTGCCCCACTATAACCAGCAATTTTCTAACCCCTGAGAGAGGACCATTTCTTTTTAATTGGGCTTTCCTCCCAACGACACAAAAAAAAAAAAAAACCCTGACCTTGGACGGTTTTCTTTCTCCTCTTCTGCCCTCTTCCCCCCAAATCCCATCCTCCATTCCCTTACACCTCCCAATCCTTCTCTCTTCTCTCCCAAATCCAAGTTTTGAAAAGCTAATTTTAGGCTGGATTTCTTCCCCTCTATAACGACTCTGATGGCCTCCCCTTGTCCGGGGATTCCCGTTGTCTCCCTTCCTTTACTCCCAGTCTCTACCCCCCCCCCCCCCCCACACACACACATACAGTTTAAAATGGTGTTTCTATTCATGAGCCGATCATTCTAGGAACGGCCATTTAAAAGGAAATAGTTTTTCTGCCCAGTGGTGTCGCGAGGCGGCTAAATTGCTGATCGTTTGGAGAAATTAACTGCTTATGGATTCAACAGAAATGCTTTACCGTCTTTTGTGTGTCCTTGTCGTTTCATGTCGTCTGCAAGAATCGCCTCCCCTTGTCACTGGTTCGCCGTAACGAGGCAGAGTTATGCGATTTTAATACTTCCGTTTTTTTTTTCGAATAGAAGTTTCCAAAATGGCTATGCCGTCAACTAAATCTTGTTGCATTGTCTGGGGGTGCTACGCGTTAAGAGAAGAAACAAGTGCAGCAGAAGATTTACTTGCCATAGTTTCTACAGAGCGTCTGAAGTCTGAAGGAATAATCCCACTGGTGTTCTTTCTAACTGTCTGGACGTTATCTCGTGGATAATTAGTGTATAACCATTGAAAGACATGGACAACGAAGAAATGTAGGCCTATCTGTCTATTCATCTAATCATCTAAGCTATCCTATCCTTATCTATCTTTTTATCTATGTGTCTATCGTTCTACTTATCTATGAATCAATTTACGAAACCTGACGCAATTTATCTATATCTTTCGATCTAGCTATCTGCCCCGCAATTAATTCTGTATGTCTACCCGACTATCTATCTATCTATATGTCTATAAAGGTCATATATCTATATATATATATATCTATAATATATTTATCCATACATCTATACAGGCTTTATCTATATATCAATATATCCCTCTCTCTTTCTAATCTATTTATCTATATAGACTATATATATATATATATATATATATATATATATATATATATATATCCGTCTCTAGCTAATCTATTTATCAATATATCACCCTCTCTATCTAATCTATGTATCTCTTTCTACTAATCGTATGACTGAATATCAATCTTCTCATCAACCTAATTATCTGTCTATCAAATCATATAATCTAATATAAAGTATCAATCTATCTATATACCATAAACCTATTAGTAGCCTATTACTGTCAGTGTGTGTGTCTATATCATGTAATTGAATCTAATATATATGTCTATCTATCCAGTAATCTGTGTCTAATATGTCTGCTTATTAAATACTAAACATTTATATTTACACATTGCGAATCATACTGTTCCTATATATTCCATTGATCAATAAACGTACGTGGATATTGTTACCTATAGCTATGACAGTATTGAAAATAGTTGTTGAGTTTCACCTTCTATGCGGGCTAATAAACTAAATGCAAGCCTGACACAACGTACTCAGCGTGAGTGCGTGTGAATGTGTGAGTGTATGTGTGTGTGTCTGTGTGTGGGGGGGGGGGGTAAAAAAAAGGGGGAGGGGGCAGCTTTAATTACATCAAGATTTAATTATTTTAAAATCTATGCCATTGATAATATCATAAATTACAACAAGCCAAAGTTAAAACAAAAAAGTCGTGTCAGATTTCACGAGTGGTAATCAAGGAAAGTAGAATACATCTGCTTATCTAGGTAGGCCCTAAGGATTTGAACTAGCTGACATCGTATAGAGGTCTGTTATTGTAAGGACTTGTCATAATATGATTTGAATAATTGGTCCCGAGATTTTACTATTCAGATTTATTGATTATTTCTTCATTGTTCTGTTCAGATAGGCGTTGTAGTTATACAGAAAGACCAAGTATATTTAAAAATAGAATACGATTAAATATAGACCAAATAATAATATATATAAATATAGACTACGATTACAGAAATGCCAATTATATGTAAATATAGACTACGATTACAGAAAGACCAATTATATGTAAATATAGACTACGATTACAGAAAAACCAATTATATGTAAATATAGACTACGATTACAGAAAGACCAATTACATGTAAATATAGACGACAAATAATGAGTACATATAGACTTCACAAACGAACAGAATGACTTCGAAAACGATGCATAGATAAGTTATAGATATACATATAGATATACATATATAATATATAGACAGGAATAGTTATGTACAGATTAGTTTGCAATATTCCTTTGCTGGTGTTGATGTTGTATGTATAAGATAGACATACAGACATGCAGACATGCAGACAGACAATTATTTCTAGATAATACAACATCTCAATAGTAACAGACATTGGAACACAATTCTTGTAGATACATGCAGATCATGCAGACGGACAATTATTTCTAGATAATACAACATCTCAATAGTAACAGACATTGGAACACAATTCTTGTAGATACATGCAGATCATGCAGACAGACAATTATTTCTAGATAATACAACATCTCAATAGTAACAGACATTGGAACACAATTCTTGTAGATACATGCAGATCATGCAGACAGACAATTATTTCTAGATAATACAACATCTCAATAGTAACAGACATTGGAACACAATTCTTGTAGATACATGCAGATCATGCAGACAGACAATTATTTCTAGATAATACAACATCTCAATAGTAACAGACATTGGAACACAATTCTTGTAGATACATGCAGATCATGCAGACAGACAATTATTTCTAGATAATACAACATCTCAATAGTAACAGACATTGGAACACAATTCTTGTAGATACATGCAGATCATGCAGACAGACAATTATTTCTAGATAATACAACATCTCAATAGTAACAGACATTGGAACACAATTCTTGTAGATACATGCAGATCATGCAGACAGACAATTATTTCTAGATATTACAACATCTCAATAGTAACAGACATTGGAACACAATTCTTGTAGATACAGACATGAAGAGAGACAATTATTTCTAGTTAATACAACATCTCAATAGTAACAGACATTGGAACACAATTCTTGTAGATACAGACATGCAGACAGACAATTATTTCTAGATATTACAACATCTCAATAGTAACAGACATTGGAACACAATTCTTGTAGATACAGACATGCAGACAGACAATTATTTCTAGTTAATACAACATCTCAATAGTAACAGACATTGGAACACAATTCTTGTAGATACAGACATGCAGACAGACAATTATTTCTAGATAATACAACATCTCAATAGTAACGGACATTGGAACATAATTCTTGTAGATACAGACATGCAGACAGACAATTATTTCTAGATATTACAACATCTCAATAGTAACAGACATTGGAACACAATTCTTGTAGATACAGACATGCAGACAGACAATTATTTCTAGATATTACAACATCTCAATAGTAACAGACATTGGAACACAATTCTTGTAGATACAGACATGCAGACAGACAATTATTTCTAGTTAATACAACATCTCAATAGTAACAGACATTGGAACACAATTCTTGTAGATACAGACATGCAGACAGACAATTATTTCTAGTTAATACAACATCTCAATAGTAACAGACATTGGAACATAATTCTTGTAGAACACCTGAGGTTTTCCAGGAAGGGGGTCTCCCAATTATTCCCAAAGATGAGTGATACTCCCTACTTTGACCACTATAAATCTTCCAAAACCATTATGTCCCAGTTGAAAACATTTTTTAGTTTGTTGTAACGTTATAGTTCCAAGGATCAAACTATCACGCTCGACTATTGTGTGTCTTCTAGTTTCTGACCACACACACCGTCCAAGGCCCAACAAAAAGGTCATTAAATCTATTCACGCTTCTCTTCTACTATGTGACTATCACAGTTCTCTCATCTTGTTTAAAAAAGGGGAGGGGACGTGTAGTGGGGAAGGGTGGGGGGGGGGGCACATGAAGGTGGTGGAGTAATTGTGGAAGTAGAGAGTGGGTGTGGCGGGGCGGGGCGGGTATAGGGTGCCGGTATCCCTGCTTCCATCAAACATGACTAGTTCAATCCCCCATTAGCTGGGACAATGAGCATACAAGAAGGGGAGGGGGTGGGGGGCCCCCATAACACCCGTGTCAACACGCCCAGGGCTTACCCCCTTCGGGCCGCCATGGTGACAAAATTGCATTTCCCACATAGCTTGACCCCCAGAGGTCAGCTGCTTGGATGAGAATTCAAAATCTTCACTTTTTAGCCAAAAAGTCAATTTTGTCCTTTTTTGTTTCAACTGTGCTTCCCCCCCCCCCCCACCTTATTCCTTCCCCCCTTTGCTCACGACCTCCTCCTCCACTCCATCGCCATGTTGTTCAAACATAGCGTCAATGTTCTAAGATCATCTTCTCCCCCTCCCTCCCCTCCCTCCTTCTCACACACACCTCCTGCTTCTTTCAACCTCTCGTCAACATTGAGCCGTGAGCATACCAACGTGTGGCCCTTAGTTGTTTCTTGTTTTTTGTTTTTATTTAGTGGGGACATAACATCAATGCAATGGATCTCAGCACATCACCTACCTTATAACCATCCTTGCCTACTTACAAGAAAAATGCGTAATTTTACCAAATTTCGGACCATATTACGAATTTACTAAATGAAGAGGAAAAACAAACGATATTTTGTCGCAAATAAATTCAGCTATTAAATTAATTTTTTTTTCATGTTTATTTCGAGTCGAAAACTTAAATAATTCATTGCCTATCACACTTACGTCGATAACTTCTAAATTTCCCCATGCCATATAATTTTAAAACTTTATAAATAAAGGCTATAACTTAACCAATATGTAGCTTATATATACAGTGAACCATCGCTACTTCGCGGTTCGACATTCGCGGATTTTTATTCATTTCATTCAATGAGAAAATATTTTGCGGATTTTCCGGAAATTTCAAAAAACAGTCACGATACATGAAGACCGAAAATATTTCGTTAATTCCACAAAATATTTCGTTAATTCCACAAAATATTTAGTTAATGCCACAAAATATTTCGATCGTACGTAATGTGTTGTGTAGGCTACGTTCTTAACATTGACGAAGCCATGTGGTAACTACCGGACAGAATGTAGTCTTATTAATTTAGTGGTATTTAAATAAAACATTTCTGAGTACGAGTTTTCTGTCTAAATTGCGGGATTTTGTTTGGGTCATTACAAATTATAAACAATCTTAAGTAGGCATGCCTGCTTATAAGATATGAACTACAAACTTTGCAACTTTAACGGAACTTTAGAAAAACATAAGGAATCGAGGTTAAACAAATCAAAGTATTAATAGTACTGAAGGACTTCTAACGTCTGATGTTATAGTGTTTCATCCCCGAAAAGATCAAGCTACCCATTCGGCGCATAAGGTCCACAAAGACATACGTTGAACTAGATTAAAAAACTCACTCATCTTAAACATTTCTCTCTCTCTCTCTCTCTCTCTCTCTCTCTCTCTCTCTCACTCTCTCTCTCTCTCTAGATATAGCCTAGATATATAGATATATATAATTTAGACTAAGCTTATGTGTGTAGGGTCGGATTCCCATTGGGGTTAATTTAAAGTCACTTGACTTAATTTTCTTATATTTTAGTTTTGGTATTTCGCTTTCCAACATGTGTCCTCCCTACCAGCGTGGCACACGGGTGGCTTGAGATCTCGTTCCCCCCTGAAAACCAAAGTATGACTGGCACATGTTATTAAGCACACATTATTAAAACCAATTTGGCTGAATTCTAAAAATTAAATTAAATATCTAAAATGTATTAGTTTTTTTAGTTATGGCAAATTAACAATTCGTCTTCTTCTTCGTTCTCAATATTGCCAATGGAGGGGTTCAAACAGGCCTATAACTATGATAAATTATAAGGTGGATTTCAAGTAGCCTATGTCTCTTTTCCATACAGTGTGGTATTGGAGGCAAATTAATAATAAGTACATCATTATTAATTTATTTATTTCACAACATTAAAATGTTATCTTTATAATATTTTTAAATTCTAAAAAATGTGTGTCATTTTTTCTTCAATATTAAATGTTTGCTCAATTAATTATTTAAGCCGGGTAATTAAGCTAGTATGATATATTTTATTCAGCGCTAAATAAAATAGTCTACGTTTAATCTATGAACGTTAAGGTCCCACATGAAACGTCCCAACAATTAATTATTATTTTATAGGCTTTTTTTTTTATCAGAGGGCGATAATCGCGTACAATTTTCAACTTCTAAACAAACCGAGTTGTGTGCCTCTGGTTTGGGTTCTCAGACAGAATCGTGTTTGAACTCTCACTCTAATTATACTGAATGTTAAGTTATTTGTGTTCTAATTGGAACCGTTTAAGTTTAATGGTTTTAGTTTTAGAAATATGATTATGTTTTTTATTTATTGTTGTCGTTGTATTAATTTTTTTTTAAATCCTGTAACATTTTGCTGCAGATAGTGGGACATACAGATCATGGCAGTAAATGTCTAAAAGCTAGAGAAAGTGAGAGAAAGAGAGAGAGAGTGGGTTAGAGAAAGTGGGAGAGTGAGTGAGTGAAAGTTAGAGAAAGTGGGAGAGTGAGTGAGTGAAAGTTAGAGAAAGTGGGAGAGTGAGTGAGTGAAAGCTAGAGAAAGTGGGAGAGTGAGTGAGTGAAAGTTAGAGAAAGTGGGAGAGTGAGTGAGTGAAAGTTAGAGAAAGTGGGAGAGTGAGTGAGTGAAAGTTAGAGAAAGTGGGAGAGTGAGTGAGTGAAAGTTAGAGAAAGTGGGAGAGTGAGTGAGTGAAAGTTAGAGAAAGTGGGAGAGTGAGTGAGTGAAAGTTAGAGAAAGTGGGAGAGTGAGTGAGTGAAAGTTAGAGAAAGTGGGAGAGTGAGTGAGTGAAAGTTAGAGAAAGTGGGAGAGTGAGTGAGTGAAAGTTAGAGAAAGAGAGATGTACAAAGATATAGATAGTGAGTTTGAGATTGAGAGAAAATGAGAGTGAGTGAGCAGGAAAATGATTGAGAGAAAGTACGCGAGATAAAAGGAAGAGAAGGAAAGAGTGAGAGAAAGACAGAGAGAGAGAGAGAAGGGAGTAAAGAGGGGGAGTAAAAGAGACAGGATATAAAAATTGAGTCTTATATAAATAAATAAACTATAATATATAACCTGTACATAGTTATATTTGTATGTTTTTTTGTTGTACAATAATATACACATAACACTTTATATAGCGGTCTAGATATTTTGCCTCTAATTTTAACAGGTGAATGTTCCCTTCATCGCTATAGATGGGGACTGTGGTGCTTGGTTTGGCGCGGCATCGCCGTACATTCCTTACTATCTTTGTAGCTTTGTTTATTCATGCTTTCTTGTGCTGTTTTCTTTCTCTCACTCACTCGCTCTCTCTCTCTCTCTCTCTCTCTCTCTCTCGCTCTCTCTCTCTCTCTGTGTGTCTCTCTCTCTCTCTCTCTCTGTCGCTCACTCTTTGGCACACAAATTTCAATAGTCAATTTCAAGTCTTTTTATCACAACTAAATAAAATTTATGTCTTAAGAAGCACGCTGGTCGAGAGTTAGCGTGCAATGAAAAGGATTCTGGCGGCCTTCGTTATCAAATTTTTATTTTTTTAATAGATACTCTTCTATGACCGTGAAAAGAACTCCGACGCAGGTCCGACATTACTTTGCGTAGGGGTGGGTGTGGTTTAAAGTCATGTGAAGATTTCGCTGGCGACACAATGCTATTTTATATGAGCCCTGGGGATTACTGTCAATCCTACACAATCTCTAGACCAGGAGTCGGCAACCTTTTAATAACAGTGTGCCAAAGTGGGATTTCTAATTCAGTCAGCGTGCCAACAGCCTGAAAATCATCCTGCTCTAGAAATCAAATTTCTTGTAGAAGAGACTTGGGATTGGCTTTTTTGTGTGTGTGTGGGTCTTACGCGTGCCATCGAAAATTGCTTCGCGTGCCAGGCGTGGAACGCGTGCCGTAGGTTGCCGATTCCTGCTCTATGCTATAAGTATAAATGAACAACAAAGTTCGTCATTAAAAAAACACTAAAGATCTTCTTACGTTTTAGCTGAAACATTTTTTATGTTAACCCTTCCTGTACCGACCTACTTCTATCTATGCTGCCTTCAGTTACGCTATATACGCGCCCGGGACTGTAAGGGTTAATAAGACGAAAACAAGACACTGCAGGATAGGAGAGAAAATAAAAAGACTTAGAATTGTTAAATAAAACCCTCTTTTTAAATATAACGGTATATAAAAAGCTTATAAATATTTTTGTCTTTTTGAATGCGTAATGCAATGTTGACTTTCTTTCTCAGTCAACAAATTAATAATAATTATTTCTCCATTCCTTAGCATGTATATAATATAGCCGTTCCCAACCTTTAGGTCGCTACCCCTTTGGAGGTCGAACGACCATTTCATGGGGGTCGCCAAGGACCACAGAAAAAAACTTATATTTGATGCTCTTATTGAGGCTTTTAACAACAAAATGTACAGCACAGTACTCTTCGATGGCGCCACCTCACAACCTCCCCAGTGTGTAGCGGGGTCAAACAGGGACGTTTCTTGGCACCAATACTCTTTAGTCTAGACCAGGGGTCGGCAACCTTTTGATAATAATGTGCCAAAGTATGATTTCTAATTCATTCAGCGTGCCAACAGCCTAAACGTCATCCTGCTGTATTACTAAATGTCTTATAGAAGAGACATGAATAGACCATTAAGACGTATTCCGCGTGTCATGAAATTCCTTGGCCTGCCAAGTTTGGCATGCGTTCCATAGGTTGCCGAACCCTGGTCCAGACTACACCTTTTTTTTTTTTCATTCTTCAAACCTTAAAAATAAGGCTTTTAACAAATTTAGCAAATCCCAGATTATGAATATTATCATCATCATCAACATATATAATTGCCGTGAGTTTGTTTGTTTGTTTATATATATATATATATATATATGTTTGTTCGCTATAGGCACCTAAGCCGTTTGACTAATCGGGACAAAAATTAAATGTATAAATTGGAAACGTACTCCGAAAGATAATTTTATTTTATGACTTATAATCATGAATGTGTTAATTTAAAACATTCAAAATGTTAGATCCAGCCATGCAAATTAAATATAACCGTACATAGCACATGGCCATTTTCGTTCATTACTATGTTGAACGCGATATTTTGTATGTTGAACGCGAGGGTCTTTTCGGGTTTCCCCAATTATGCTGTTGTTTTTTTAATGTGGCGAGACCTTTTTTATAAGCTACGCACCGCAATTTGGCTTGGAGAGTTTCAATTGTTTACTTTAAAAAATACTAGCGTATGACGTAATGTCTATCAAATTTTTTTTTTTCATTATTGATGTTTGCATTATCCTTCTAAGTAAAAAGTAACCAAATGTTTTAATTATTTAATGGATTTACGTCACTATTGAGAATATCCTTTAATAGGCGACTGTATACACTCTATAAATTAAATGATACGATTTATAAAAAAACAAGTTAGGCCTATAAATGATTACTTTCTAATACCGGGTACCATAAGCTTGACAGCAACAAAATAAAATCAAAACAAAATACCGAAAGAAACATTCTCAGTACTGTTTTATTGATACAATAAGCAAGAACAAAAATTAAATACAGAAAAAATCTTTCTCAATTTAGTTTTTATTGCCTTGAAATATTATTTTCTAATTTTGTTTAAATTATTTACCTTTTTTATTGTTTTGTGTTTATATTTTTTTTCTTTTAGATAGTATATGAGCATGCTAATTTAATAGCATGGATAGAAGAGCTATAGAAATGCCCATTCTTCTTATTATTCTTATATTATTGTTAATTATTAATAACAAGGCAAGTCAACACAACTGTTCGCTACATTTTAATATCGAATTTAAAAGTCTCTTAAGTCTCTTTCGGCTCTTGTGTCCAGGGCGTAACGCTTAGGATTGAGCAATCTCTGTCCAGGCTCCAGCCACCCAACGACACGCCGAAGACGTGGCGTGCCGTGTAACGGGGAAGGTTTCCACAGTCCAGCGATCGTTCACTGCGGTTCTCCAAAGGATCATTATCGAGGTGGCTCGCCAGTATAGCTGCACTGTCACCCGGTAGCATAAATCCTAAAGGCCTACTATAGGTACATGCATCCAGGCACCGGGTGGTTCTTGAGACGGGATTGCAGCGTCCATTGCTTCCTCCCCACCGAGACCAGTGGCCTCTCGGCAGTGTAATGGACCTCGGACCCGCTGCGGAGGCTGTGTCCCATGCGTTCGCCCGCCAGTGTATTCTTAATGGGAATGTATCGGCGGTTTACACACTACGCCAGTCCTTGAGGCCACAATTCTTATGCATATGCCAGGGTCAGGTCGACCAGAAACAATAAAAAATAACAAAAACTTAATACCGAAAGAAACATTTTCAACACTGTTTTATTAATGCAATAAGCAAGAACAAAATTTAAATACCGAAAAAAAATCGTTCTCACTTTAGTTTTTATGGTATTGAAATATTATTTTCTACGCTTTTTTTTATTATTTACCTTTTTATTGTTTGGTATTGTGTTTTTTTTTTCTTTTAGATAGTATATTATTGTTAATTTAATAGGCTATTATTAATAACAAGACAAGTCAACACAACTGCTTGCTACGTTTTAATACCAGAAGCTTGACAGTAACAATTATTATGCATATGCCAGGGTCAGGGCGACCAGAAACAATTGAAAAGAACAAATACTAAATACCGAAAAGAAACGTTCATTGTCTTTATTGTAATAAAGTCTCCTTTCTTTATCTCTTAACAAAACACATTGTAGTCATTCGTTTCTCCGTCATTTTGACGGGCATAACCACTAGTCATACTAATAAAAGAAGTAAATGCGTACTAATGAAAACAGGTTAATAGTTAAAAAGGTGTTTTAAAAATTACATTTATAATGTAAAAATATTAATTAATTGATTGTTCATTTTACGTATGTTTATCAATTTGAGTACTGGTACTGGTATACGCCTATACAATATAAATTTTTCTAAAATGCAAATTGTGTAGTAAAAAAAATGTTTAATAAAATCATTTCACCCAGAGACTTAAAACCAGGACTATTATCTCCCTTGATTGGACTAGATTTAGTAAGCATTGGTTAATTATTTTCTGACTTCACATTTTATTTTATTTCTGCCTTTGCACCTTACACCCACGCTCCCAGTGTAGGTGTGCAGTGGCGGAGACAAAGATGGAGATTCCTTGAGCCCCCCCCCCCCCCCCCCCCGTGTATTATTAATACGGAAGCTGGTCAACAGATCAAAGGGATGGACCTTGTTTACAGGAATGCAAAGTATGGAGTATGTGATCGAAACAAGACTAGACGGAGAATTCCTTTACAATAAACACTCCCCATGGTAAGGGCTCTTTTCCATCCAACCAGTTTTCTTTATGGAAAAATATAAAGGCATACATTTTTGTAAGTTGTTTTTCTATCTTCCACCCCATCTCTCTTTCTCTCTCTCTCTCTTTTTCTCTGTCCCTCTTTCTCTCTTTCTCAGCCCTTCCCACCCTCGCATCCTCCCCCCTCTCTCTCTCTCTCTCTCTTTTTCGCTTTCATGTAATTATCTAAAATAAATTATAATTTTTATTATAAATATCTAGACCAGGGTTCGGCAACCTATGGCACGCGTGTGCCAGACTTGGCACGCAGAGCGATTTTCAATGGCACGCGGAAGACCACCAAAAAGGTAATTAAAGTATCTTCTATAGGATTGCTATAAGACTTTTAGAATGTGGGTACGCTGAATAAATTAGAAATCCTACTTTGGTGCACTAGTATCAAAATGTTGCCAACCCCTAATGTAGACTATATGAGTAATTATATACATTTGAAATACACTTGAAAACGATATTTCTAAACTATAGTAAGTTTGTTCAATGGACTTCAAGACTCTCTTGCAGGTTGCTCTCCAGGTGATCATTGGAGGCGTCCTTGTCTCCTTTCGAAATTCTTTGGTTTCCAACTGAAGACCATCTTGGGAGGCTTTATGGCAGCCTCAGTACAAGACCGGTAGGTCTCACTCATTTCCTTTTAAAGGTCTGTCATTATCTTATGTTACAGACGCCCCCTTCTACACAGACGATTATTGCGCCCTAGATCACACCGTTTGAGGACTTCTTTGATTCTGATAAGATAGGCGTAACGTTTGCCCAGTATCTTCCTTACTTAATTTTCACGCAATACGTTGAATAAAAACGATGGTATAAAAAACGATTAAAAATAAACACTATTTCAAACCCTGATAAAAACTTAGAACAACATAAACAGCAAATGGAAATGAAAACGTAATATTAAAAAATAAAACAATAAAAAAATATGTGTGACACCCACACACAAAAAAACCCACATATAGATGAAATAACATAAGAGTAGCAGTCATGTCTGTTAAGACTGCTGTATGGGAATTGAATCGATTCAAATAATAAAGAAGTGAATAGACTATTGTATTTAAATATAGTCTATATTTTTTTCTTAGTTATATGAAAGTTATAATATGTAATGCTATCTCCATCCTAGACTAGAATAAGGAAATGAAAAACAGTAAACATGTTTCCACTATTCTAACCCCTTCCCCCCCCCCCCCCTTCCCCCTCTTTCCCACCTTCACAATGTTCTAACAATTTAAAAATTATATTACCCCCTCCCCACACACACCCACAAACCACACTTCGCTCCCTTTCAATCCTATCATTCTCAGTTATCTCTGTTGCTGTTGTTTCTAGAGGGGAGGGGGGGGGAGGGAGAGGGCGCTGCGTACGAAAGAAGGTGGGGATGCGATTCAAATAGGGCGTTAGGGGCCATCAATTATTGATGGAATAAATTAGTCCTGATTTAGACACACACACACACACAGACATACAACAACAAAAAAAAAGATCTTTAAAAACCAAAAAGAAAAAAACATAAAGACACTCGCGACCGAAACTTAATACGGACGAATGGGCGTGTCTGGTGTCGCGAACCAATTATCGCTAACTGCTTTAACGCTAATGTTAATTGTCCAGGAAATTCCATCAGCGCGGATTTTGTTTCCGAAATGAAACGAATTACAATTAAACTGGGTGGTGAAACACGGCCATTGAAAGAACACACGACGCACACTCACACTCACACACACACGCACACTCACTCACAGACACGAGCACAAAACACATATAATTTAATTTAACAAAAACGTCGTTAATATTTTAAAACTTGATACAATTATATGGCTGGTGATTTTATTAAAAATGTCCTTTAAGTTTTTTTAAATTATTATTATTGTTTTCGATCCATACGTTTTGTTTGCTACATGTGTTATGTTTATTATTTTAGATTTAAAAAAAATTCATGTGTGACAGTTTTTCCAAAGACTATAATAAGATGGACCGCTTGCTCTATTTTTAGAGCTTATATATTCTTTTTTTTTTTCGTGCGCTTCCAATAAAGCTGTCTTGAATGACTTCTACGCTACTATGATTGCTTGGTTTTCGCTGTATACAACTTTCGATTTTAATTGTAATTTTTTCTTTAGAAAATCATAGCGTTTAAATAAAACGGAAATGTATAATACAAAAGAGAATCGGGAATTCCAAAAAGAAGTCATTCGAGTCATCAAGCAGCAGAAATATTAAAGCAAACGGTCCGTCTTATTTCTTTGGTTCTTTTTTCAACCAGGCCGCAGAGCTGAGTGCTCTCTAACTCTCTTGCAAACAATGCCAGACAAACGTAGCGATATGTTTTGTATATATGGACATGATGTGGACCATATGTGGTATTGTTACGTTGTTTTGTTAAGTATGTCAGATAGAAGGAAAAATTCTTTAGTATCCCATTTAGACCAATGGTTTACATAGTTTATAGAGCAAGTGACCGTGGCCATATCATTCAAGTGGATCGTGTGGCGGCACAATGCCCAGCCGCCTTACTTTCCCTATTTACTGTCAGGCACCCGTTCAGAGATGGGTACACTTAGTGACACCCTCAAGTCCCGGGAACAAATCATAGTCTTCACCAGGATTGAAACCCGGGATCTTCGGCTCGCCAGACGAACGCTTGCGCCGAGACAGAGAGACAGACAGGGATCAATAAAAGCCAGATAGGGAGAATAACAGATAAATAGATATTCAGAAAGACACTAGGTTAGTCAGATAGTTAAATAGAAGGATAGATAGATTAATTTATAGATTGATAGATTGATAGATTGATTGAGTGATTGATAGACTGATAGACTGATAGACTGATAGACTGATAGACTGATAGACTGATAGACTGATAGACTGATAGACTGATAGACTGATAGACTGATAGACTGATAGACTGATAGACTGATAGACTGATAGACTGATAGACTGATAGACTGATAGACTGATAGACTGATAGACTGATAGACTGATAGACTGATAGACTGATAGACTGATAGACTGATAGACTGATAGACTGATAGACTGATAGACTGATAGACTGATAGACTGATAGACTGATAGACTGATAGACTGATAGACTGATAGACTGATAGACTGATAGACTGATAGACTGATAGACTGATAGACTGATAGACTGATAGACTGATAGACTGATAGACTGATAGACTGATAGACTGATAGACTGATAGACTGATAGACTGATAGACTGATAGACTGATAGACTGATAGACTGATAGACTGATAGACTGATAGACTGATAGACTGATAGACTGATAGACTGATAGACTGATAGACTGATAGACTGATAGATTGATAGACAGAGAAACATAGAACCATAGATCAAAGCAAGCCTGTAAATAGACAGCTCTAAAGACAAACAGACTGACACATAGATAATTACATAGATAGATATGTATAGAGATATTCAGAAAGACATGGAGAAATAGACAAAGACATAACAGCGTCAACTTATATAACAGCTTTACCCTCTAAGACTCTAAGACGTACTACGTTGTACTACGTCGAACTACGTCGTACTTTTAATCTCTTCTTTGTCACCTTCTCGTTCGTTTTTTTTTTCTTCCTTCATTCCTCCTCCCTTCTTCCCCCCCCTCTCCCACCCCAACCACGCCCCATACAGCTCATAATTACGCCCCTACCCCCTAGGGGGCTCGCCATGAATAATTCCTGCGCCAGCACCAGTAGCCGCCGCTGTATCTTGCTATAGAGTGAACCAGGCAAGCTGAATTTAAATAAGGTCATTAGAGGAAACAGAACAAAGAAAGAAAAACACAAATACAACATAAACATCAACAAAACTTGAGCTGGTCATTAGTGGGGGTAGAATGAATGTCAACGCGAAGATCATTTACGCACCGACCTAAAAAAATTACACCGGTTGCACCGTGCTCCACCTTTATATTTTAAGATGTGCAGAAACCAAAGGGGAGGATAACCCAAGTTTTAAAATTTCACTCCCAGTTTCTTTTTGAAAAACCTTAGCTGCACTTGATACAGTACAAAAGCCCTCGTGGGAGATCCTCGCACTGGGAAGCAGTGGTTACGGTTCCTGACTTTATTCATTTTGCAGAAATCGTCTTTACAAACTTTCGTCTTTTTATTTCACTCTTTTTATTTCTTCTTCTTCTTCTTCGTTCTCAAATGTTATGATTGGGAGGATTCAGACAACAAGTCCGATAGTTGTAATGAACTGCGCCGTGGCTGTCAGTTGCTCTAGTCCACCGAACAGTTTGTCGTTGAAGGTAGCTCCCAGGGGCCAAATGGCTGACCGGGTAGAAAGATACAGAGGGCAGGTCTGAAGGACATGCTCCGCGTTTTCGGGAGCTGTTTCGCAGGGGCACATTTCGCTTGCTCCGATTCGTAGTTTGCGGAACATATGTTGCTTTAGCCTGTTGTGACCAGTCCTTAGTCTGAAGATGATGTGTTGAAATTGGCGGGAGAGTTTGTAGTAAGCATCAATCTTTGGGTTGTTTTGTTGCAGCTCAGACCATCTTTCGGATTCATTCCTTTTGAGTATTGCCTTTATTTCTTCGGGGTGTAGAGATGGGTCTGTCTGGTTTTGTCTGCCTCCAGCTTTAGCTAAGGTGTCGGCAGTGTCATTTCCTTCATTTTGTATATGCCCAGGGATCCATTGGAGAACCAGTTCTTTAGTTATTTTGCTAAGTTTTAAAAGTTCTGTACTGAGTGACTGGTTGATCGGGGCATTTGGGTTTTTTAGAGACTGGAGTACTGTTTTGGCGTCAGTGAAGATGACAATCCGGCTGTTGGGGGATTGAGTGTGGCTTGTTAGTATATTTGCAGCAAGCTCAATTGCTTTTCTTTCTGTTCTAGTGCTATCTGAGAGGCTACCTGTGACAGTGGCTTTTTCTAGGAGTTCTCCATTTGGCCACTCTATGTAAATGCCGGCTCCTCCATTTTTCAAATCTTTTCCAGTTGACCCGTCAGTATAGACTCTGGTCCATGCATTTTGGGGGTATTGTTCTCTAATGATGTTGTTTACTGCTTCTTTTAGTATTTCGGGCGTGTAGTCAGATTTTTTCCCTATGTTGCTTAGTTCGTCTCTGATTTTTAGAGTAGGGCTTGGGTCCCAGGGGGGGAAGTGGCTGTGGGGTTGGGTAGGTTCAATTGCAATGTTTTCTATTTTATATTTACTTTTTAGATGTTTGGCTTCTTGTATAAAATTGGATCTTTGAAGTCTTTTTGTTGAGGAGGTTTTGAGTAGCTTGGGTTTTAGAGGGTGATGACTTGATGCTTCTAACTTGGTGAAGTGAGTAAGGATTTTGGTTTCTCGTCTAGTTTCCATAGAGCTTAGGTTAGTTGCATCCTCCATTGCTCTGATCGGGGTAGTTTTCATTGCTCCTGTTATGATTCGAAGTCCTAGGTTTTGAACTTTGTCTATTTTTCGGAGGTTTGATTGGGCTGCCGTACCCCACACTGTGGCTCCATATTCTAGGGTAGGCCTTATATAACTGGTATATGTTTTTTTCAAGATAGAGTGATTTGCACCCCAGTCTGAGCCAGCAAGTTTTTTCATCAAAGCTAGTCTTTGGATTCCCTTTTTCTGTGAGTTTTCTATTTGACTTTTCCAGGTTAGTCTTTGGTCAAACGTAACTCCTAAATATGTGGGATTGTCATTTTTTTCAAGGATTGTTTTGTCTAGGGTCAGTTTGAGGCTTTGTACTTTAGTAGATAGAGAGAAAATTGAGTATGTAGTCTTTTTTGAGTTTATGGTCATTCCCCATTCTTTGGACCATAGGTTGAGGTTGTTTAGTGCATCTTGTAGCCTAAATTTTGAGGTGCCTATATATTCTTCTGTGCTTATTAGAGCAAGATCGTCGGCGTACATGCTGCTTTTTACTTTTCTAGGAATATGTTGAATTAGGTCATTTATGAAAATGAGAAATAGTGTGGGTGACAGTACACCTCCCTGGGGGACTCCATTTTGTATTGTTGCTATGTTGCTCCTTTTTCCTTGCAAGTTGACTATAGCTTTTCGATTTGTTAGGTATTCTGTAATCCAGTTTAACATTTTGTGGGATATATGGTTGTTTAATAGCTTTAGGATTAGACCTTCTTTCCAGACCTTATCGAATGCTATTTCTAGGTCGACCCAGACAATGGTCGTTGGTTTCTTTTCCTGGAATCCATCTTCTATTTCTTGGGCTATATAAGCTATTTGGTCTTCTGTTGATCGACATTTTCTGAAACCTGCCTGTTCATCTGCTAGTATATTTTCAGATTCAAGAAGCCATGTGAGCCTATTGTTGACCATTCTTTCCATTAGTTTGCAGACGCAACTGGTTAAACTTATTGGGCGGTAGCTGTCAACTTGGTTTCTTGGTTTACCATGCTTTAGTATAGGGATCATGATAGCTTTTTTCCAGACAGTTGGAATTTTTCCTGACTTCCAGCTAGCATTGAATATTTGCAGTAGTTTTTTCTTTGCCAGAGGTCCTAAATGAATAAGCATATCATTTGAGATCTTGTCTGATCCTGGAGCTTGTTTGGGTTTGAGGAGTTTCAGTGAGTCATCAAACTCTTTCATGCTGAGATTTGCTGTCATTCCATGAGAGTGTGGTGTGGACATTTTTGGAGCTTTCTCTATGTGGTCATTGACTTCTCTGGCTCTTTTTTCGGTGATACTAATATTTCCTACGCTGCTAAAGTGTTTTATGAATTTTTGAGCAGCTTCGCGGCCTGTGAGCTTTTCTTGGTCTGCGTCTAGGACTATTGGCGAAGATTTGTTCTCCTCTTGGTTCAGACTTTTGGCGATTTTCCACAGCTTATGTCCATCTCTGTCTGCATTTAGTTTTTCTGTCTTTTCATGCCAGCTCTTCCTAATTGACGAGAGATATTCCTTTCTGAAGATTGCGTTTGCAGCTTTTAGTTGTATATTATTTTCTATCGTTGGGGATTTTTCTGCTAGGTTTCTTGCTTTGATGGTTTCATTGTGGAGGAGTTCCAAGTGTTGAGACCAGTTTGGTATGTAATTTTTCCTGGCTCCTCTTGGGATGGATTCCTTAGCTGCTTTAAGGAGAGCTCTAGAGAATTCAGTGTAGGATTTGTTTATCCGATTTGTTTTGCCATTGATGTGTGTCACATAGACATCTGTTAAGCGTGCAAAGAGGTTCCAATTTGCTTTCTTGTAGTTCCATCTGGGAAGGGTGGGGTTTTCTATGGGCAGGTGAGTGGTTTCTATTTGGATGAGAATGGGTCTGTGGTCACTGGTGGCTAGTTGTTCAGCGACTACTCTTTTACTTCCTATGGATATTGTATTGGTAGCAAAGGCTAAGTCTGGAGTTGATGAAGTCATCCATGATCTGGAGTAAAAGGTGGGTGGATCTTCTGGCTGGTTTAGGAGAATCAGACTGTTTTCGGCTTGCCACTCCTCAATTTCTTCTCCCCTGGCATTGAGGTCTGGATATCCCCAGCTCTGGGAGCGGCTGTTCATATCACCCAGTATTAGACACTCTTCATTTATTGGGATTTGAATTCTGCCAAGTTCTAGCTCTTTGTCTGGGGGGCAGTAGCAATTGATTATGTTTAGGTTTCCCCCTGGTAGGATCAGCTTGGTCCCCATTATTTCAGATTGTGTGGAGCTTGGTATGATGATATCTGAGGTAGGTATGTTGTTTTTGACGAGAGTAAGAATTCCCCCTTTAGATCTGTTTTCCCTGTCTTGTCTTAAGCATGTGTAGCCTCTAATTGAGAAGCGCAGATTGCTATTGAGGTGAGTTTCTTGGATGCATGCCACATCTACTTCATTTTTATGGAGGAAGATCTTTAAGGCTTCTTTTTTCTTTTGGATGCCCTCTGCATTCCATTGGAGAAAGACTAAATTGTGTTTTGTTTTCTCCTTAATGTTCTTGTCAGTAGGGTTTACTTCCTTTTCTCTGCTCCTGACTTCACAAGCAGAGGAGGAAGAACCACCAGTTCGCTTGGGTGGGCTCCTTCGAGGCGGAGAGCCCGGCCCCCTACCTGCACGGCGGGATTCCACAGGCAGGACGCCACAACTACATGTACTATTATCTGTTTCCTCCATCATTTTGAGGTTTGCGTGCCGACGTGTTTTGCGCCAGTTGGCCCGTGGACTCCGACTTCAGCCTGCTTTTCTTTCTGGATGTGCTTCCATAGCCTTTGATCAACCAAGATCGTCTGCAAGGCAGCAGTTGATTTATTTTTGGAGTTTTCTCTCCTAGATGATTGCTATCCCTAGCTAACGGCCTCATCTGTCCGGGTTTAGAGTTTGAGCGCTCTATGTTCGCTTTTTGCAGTCATTTCTTTGGATTTATAAGGCATTTTTTTAAAGAGTATCCTTACCACGGGATACCCCACCTCACCCTCCATGACAGCAAACCAGTTGGTCCGCGGCCGCTTATTCAGTATTCACGGCTAACCCTTATATCTAAAGGTCATTCCCCTATCCGCCACCTGGGGACGCGCTTGGTAGGAGATGATAGCTCCCTCAAGACTCTTTTTATTATCTTCAAATGAATAATATATTATTATCTTGTACTTAAGACTTGAGCTTTAAAAAAAAACTGAATTATCTTTTCATGACATGATTTATTTAAAACGTTTGGTAAAAATCCGTTAAAAATGTATTTAATTCAAATAAAATACTGAGAAGGTAATTATTTTATAAGTAGGCCTACTTCTCTATCTGTCTATCTGCCTATCTATCTGTCTATCCGTCTATCTGTCTGTCAATCTGTCTGTCTGTCTATCTATAATTTATTTGATAGCGTGTGCAGCAGAACTACTTAAAATCACCGGCCCATGGGTCAATTTGGTCCGACGGATTACTTATACAATGTTTGCTAGTTAAGCGCTGTTTGACGAGTCTCATATTCCCAGCCTTAGCCGAGTTGATAATGCTCAGTACATCTCTTGGGAAAAATTCAGTTTGTCCTTGTAGTCGTGCATGGGGATTTGTGTATACAAATAATACACAGCAGTCTGAACGCTAACTTTTGTTAACACCGATTGAAGGAACAAGGAACGTAAATTGTACAGAAATACATTAAGGAGTTGTGCCCCTCTTGGTCAAATATTTTGTCATAGATCAAGGCGGCAGAGTTAAAATGTCCTCCGGCGGCGTTTAAGCAGCTTGTACGTGTGTTTGTACTGTCGTGACGTAAGAAGAATGTGCGTGGGAAATTGTACGTTACACATTTGGCGGTCAGACCAAAGATTTTTTAGACAGACAAATTGACCAATAGACGCAAACCGTGACATATGAACACGAGTAAATGTAGTCGTGCCTAAAGACGGACAGATAGACAAAGTAGAGGCCCCACATTTAGACAGATAGATTAGACTCAGGTGATCGGCAACCCGAGGAACGCTTACCAAACTTGGCACGCAGGGCGATTTACAGTAGCAAGTCAGGGAGGCCTCCCAGAAGAAGATTTTTCAAAGCAAACTATAATGCAAACTAAAAAATGAAAATCAGACTGTACGCCGAGTGTTACATTTCAGGAATGTTTGTGTGTAAAGATCTCATCATCTGTGATTGAATCTATTGTTAAAATAGTCGATAGTATAGTTTCTCACCTTTTATTGATTTACATTCAATTCAAATCTCTTCTACAAGAAAGTGATACGAAATAAAAGATCTACTGTTGCATTACTGTGTTCGTCACCTTAGATGAGGTTAAGTCTTGGATAACTGACTGATGAATCTGATGTTTCTGAACTTGTTTCCAACAGAACTTGATCTCCGAGACCACTGGAATAGATTTGCATTGTAACTGGATATATCTTGCCGTGAAATCAATTTCAAAACATTTTAACCCTTTCCGTTATTTAAGGCACAGTAAGATAGAGAGATGGGTTTAGTACACTGAAGCACTTCTGTTTTCATACCACATCAAGACTGACTGGCTTGATCTTACTACTTCTTAGATCTGGTCCTTTTTATTCTTGACGGTATATTAGCTGTTATAAAATGCAACAGGTTTAATTTGAAACATCAAAAAAAAGGAATCAAAATTTGCCCATTTTGCGAAAAAATCTGGAAGGAAGCTGCTTAGGAAAGTCATCTGCTGTTCGCCTTTAGTTCAACTTATACTTGGGAACAGATGTTATCGCTCATGAAATCTGTTGAAGCCAACAAAAAAGTTCACTGACACTTGACCACTCATAAGTAAATAAATATGTACCCGACATTAAACATTTAGCGAACAGCATTCCAAGACAAGGCGCTCATTAATTGTAGGCCTACCCTACATGCTAATTACACTCATAAGAGTTTTTCTGCTTTTCGTCTTTAATTAAGCATAAATAGTCTCTAATTAATTATAATAAACGTTTATTTCTTTTATTATAATTTTAATACATATAAGAGATTTATATAATATCATTATATTATGTAATTGTTGGAATTATTAATGTTTTGAAAAATCTCCTTCATTCGACTTTGATAATCAATGCCGGAAATATTTATTTGTTTAACGTAAATTAATTTTATACATTCAATTACTAGTTGAAATAAATATCATAATGCTAGATTTATATTTGGAAATAATAATTAATAAGTGATATTAGTTGCATTACACAACATAATTTTTGGGTATGACTATAAAGTGTGGAAACTTTAATTAAAGGGAGATAATAACCCTTTTTTTTTTTTTTGCGTTAATATTTCTTAATGTTTCCTATTTTTCCTTTATAAAAAAAAAGTGGCTTACAATTACAATTTAAAATGATAAAATATTTTTTAAAGTATTTGAAAATAATTTAAATTTCATATAAATGACAAAATTATATATACATTTTAAAATTTTCAACACTAGACTAACTACCCACTTTGTACTATTATTATCTAACGATTCTGTTCTATAGTACATCAGTTGGTAATTTATTGAAGATCTCCGGTAGATATCAAAAAAAAAAAAAAAAAAAGAAAAAAAAAAGATATCAAACAATAATTATAATGAAACAACTCTGGCTTCTCTACACAAAGTGTGGGGTGTCTAGTCACTATGATCGCTTCTCTACACAAGATGTGGTGTGTCTAGTCACTGTGATCGCTTCTCTACACAAAGTGTGGTGAGTCTAGTCACTGTGATCGCTTCTCTACACAAGGTGTGGTGTGTCTAGTCACTGTGATCGCGTCTCTACACAAAGTGTGGGGTGTCTAGTCACTATGATCGCTTCTCTACACAAGGTGTGGTGTGTCTAGTCACTGTGATCGCTTCTCTACACAAAGTGTGGGGTGTCTAGTCACTATGATCGCTTCTCTACACAAGGTGTGGTGTGTCTAGTCACTGTGATCGCTTCTCTACACAAAGTGTGGGGTGTCTAGTCACTGTGGTCGCTGCTCGGCTTTCTGGTCAGGATCAGAGTGTCGTACATTCTTATCACAAATTACCGGTAAGTATTAAAACTCTTAACGATTTTCTCTACAAGGTCAAGGTTCTTTTGCTTTTGACCTTGGGCTTGCTAATGCGGTTAATAAATTGTCTTATACAAACAAATACAAAATACAGAAGAGAAGGTTGACTTTCAGGCTGTTGGCACGCTGAATGGCGTAGAAATCTGAGTTTGGCACATTATTGGCAAACGGTTGCCGCCCCTGGATTAGATAATGCTGAGATAAACATAAAAACAAACACACTTTCCTTGTCTCTCATGCGAGAATCAATGCATAAAACTACTCTTTCTTCCAGAGTGGCATTCGGGCATATAATGGGTTGCCTGAACAGACCAGGAGGACCAGTAGCTTGGCATCATTTAAAACACCAAGAGACAAAGCTCAAATAAACTAAGGACAAAAACGCTTTCTTTGTCTCTCATGCGAGAACAAATGCATAAAACTACTCTTTCTTCCAGAGTGGCATTCGGGCATGGAATGGGTTACCTGAACAGACCAGGAGGACCTGTAACTTGGCATAATTTAAAACACTAATATAAATGAAGGACTACACTCTAACCGCGGATGAGCGTAGGACGCAATAATCTTTTTTATATAAGAATGTACTGTATAAGATACGATATTTGAGTACAATGACCTTTCTTCCCCCCCCCCCCACACACAAACACACACATGTGTGACCTAATCTAGTGCACGATCTTGGCGAGGCACCACAACTGACCCTGACTATCCTTGCAGTTTCCGTGATGCCGGACAAAAGACCAACTAATTACAGAAATTGGTTCCAGCCAGCGTTTCCTGTGAGTGTAATTCCCCAGCGGGCAGCCTCGTTCTGCTCTTATTAATTATTGAAAAAGCAGACGCGGCGCAGCGATTGGTCAGCCATGTTTAAATTATGAGCACTTCGTGCTGCACCGTGTCACAGGTTATTCTTCGACTAGTAGATAAACATCTTAAAATAGAATTATTGCACTGTGACTTTTATAAGTTTCCACGAGTTTTTTTTTTCTTTATAAATGTTGTTAAAATTAATAATTGAACAATAACACATTATTCAGATTAAATTTTAAAATGCAAGATTCATTTTAATGTTTCTTGGGCATCAATGTTTCTTGGGCATCATTGTTTCTTGGGCATCAATGTTTCTTGGGCATCAATGTTTCTTGGGCATCAATCTTTCTTGGGCATCAATGTTTCTTGGGCATCAATGTTTCTTGGGCATCAATGTTTCTTGGGCATCAATGTTTCTTGGGCATCAATGTTTCTTGGGCATCAATGTTTCTTGGGCATCATTGTTTCTTGGGCATCATTGTTTCTTGGGCATCATTGTTTCTTGGGCATCAATGTTTCTTGGGCATCAATGTTTCTTGGGCATCAATGTTTCTTGGGCATCATTGTTTCTTGGGCAGCAAGGTTTCTTGGGCATCATTGTTTCTTGGGCATCATTGTTTCTTGGGCATCAATGTTTCTTGGGCATCATTGTTTCTTGGGCATCATTGTTTCTTGGGCATCATTGTTTCTTGGGCATCATTGTTTCTTGGGCATCATTGGTTCTTGGGCATCATTGTTTCTTGGGCATCATTATTTCTTGGGCATCATTGTTTCTTGGGCATCATTGTTTCTTGGGCATCATTGTTTCTTGGGTATCATTGTTTCTTGGGCATCATTGTTTCTTGGGTATCATTGTTTCTTGGGCATCATTGTTTCTTGGGCATGATTGTTTCTTGGGCATCATTGTTTCTTGGACATGATTGTTTCTTGGGCATCATTGTTTCTTGGGCATCATTGTTTCTTGGGCATCATTGGTTCTTGGGCATCATTGTTTCTTGGGCATCATTGTTTCTTGGGCATCATTGTTTCTTGGGCATCATTGTTTCTTGGGCATCAATGTTTCTTGGGCATCAATGTTTATTGGGCATCAATGTTTCTTGGGCATCATTGTTTCTTGGGCATCATTGTTTCTTGGGCATCATTTTAATCGGGGCACAGTGGCCGTGGGTCCTGGGTTCGAAACCTAGAATTTTGTCTCGGGTCTGGAGGGTGCCCCTCAGTCTACCCAGCTCTGATGGGTACATGAGTCTAGCTTAGTAAAGTAGTGAACGCTGCTACACTGGCCCTATTGAATCGATTCTGTCCGTCGGGATACTTTTACTACTTTTTACTGGATACATCAATTTGGGACATAATATGTCCAATGAGCCTTGTCGATTAGTGTGTTAACAGAAGAATGCTGCGTCTTTTTTATCTGTACGCAAATTCATTTTAATAGATTGACCTTTTAATACACTTTTTGATCTTAATGAGACATCAAGAGGCGGGTAAACTTACATTCAGTACTTTGTAATGCATGTCATAATAGTTAACGTGGTGTTAAAGGGAAAACATGAGAATTTATAACCAAAAATGTTAGATTTAAACAATTTGAAAAAATTTGATTAAATGCGATAAGTTTATAATCTTGTTACTCCCTTTATTTTAAGTTGCAATGTCTGCAATCGTCGTGCAAAACTTTGCTTCGATTTTTCGACCACTTCCCGTGGTCCAATCGAGCTGAAATTTGGACAGCAGATTTGTGGCGCCTAACAATACATCCTATCAAATTTTCAGTTAAAACGACTTAATAATACTACACTTATGACAATATTCATTTCTTTCAAAAGAATCACCTTTCAGCCAGGAAATACGATGGCTCAATAGCTGACTCCTAAATAATAGGCCTACTTTTTTCTTGTATGATAAATGGTATGATAGTGTGCGTGAATGTCTATTGTGTTTGAGTACAAATGGTTCTTTAATATTGTTTTAGGTATGCTGAAAAACGGAATTTATGTAATCAAGTCAATTTTCCATTCATTTGGATCAATAAAGCAATCTTATCTTATCTTAATAAGAAGTAAAAAAGAAATTGAAAAAAAAAAAATAACCCATAAAAACAAAGTTTTTATTATACTCCCTTTATTTGATATGATATCTTATGAATTTCTACACTAAAATTCCGACTCGGTAATGTCGCCAAATACATATCTAATTATAACGATTCCGCATTCTGATTTCCGTGAACATAATTTGTTTCCTTTTTTTTTTTTTGATAGATTAAAATAAATATAAGTGATATCATACTTTATGAATTTCCAAACTAAAATTTTGCGCAACATTTTTTTTTCTAGCTTTGGCCCGCAAAAAAACATAAAAAGATAACTCGCTTTGTTTCGGCTTTATTGTTTCGTTTTCATTTTATTTATTTCGTAAAAACGAACATATCCAAAAAGTTTATTTACTTCCGTCTCTTCCGGTAGAGGCAGCCATTTTTTTCTTGGATTTGCAAATTGGTCGAAGGTGCTATGATGCTGAAAATTTGATAGAATGTATTGTTAGTCACAACAAGTCTGCTGCTCAAGTTTCAGCTCCATTGGACGACGGGAAGTGGTCGAAAAATCTATTTAAAGTTTTCCATGCAAGCAAGCAACCAAGCAAGTACGAGTTAATATAAAAAGGGAGTGGCGACGAGGGTGGGATTCGAACCCACGCGGGGAAACCCCAATGGATCATAAGTCCATCGCCTTAACCACTCAGCCACCTCGTCTGACATATGACAGAAAAAACAAATATAATAAAGTTAAAGTAACTTAATTTCTTTTGTCTGTAGCCTACCAGGTTGTCAATCAATCGATGAAGCATGTGTTCCAGAGTAAAGTCCCCTTCTTTTTTTTTTTTTTTTTACCTGAAACTGTAAGTTGCAAGAGACTCACCGCAAATTTGAATTCACAAATGTTCTAAAAGTAATTTAAAACAAGCAGGTCGCTCCCCTTAAAACACACACAGTACTGTAATTGGTCAGAATATTTTGTTAAAATAGAAATCTAAACCCTTCTTCAACCTCAATGACAATGATACATTATAGAAAATCTTTAGCCATTTTCTGTAATTCTTTTTTTTTTATATATATATAATTAGGCATACTAGACCTATCCCTAGGCCTATAGACAGTATAGGCCTATGAACTATATTAAAGTTATATAGACTATAGACTTGGGCTGGATCTAAGCTACGCTATCTACATTTTTAAAAGCATGAACTTGCAACAGTATTTGTGGAATCGATTTCATTCGTATAAAGAATAATCGATTTCATTCGTATAAAGAATAGTACCAGGTGACTGATCATTCGATCGGTAATAAAGAGCAGGCGCTTGTACCTTAACATAATGTGTAAGTAAAACAACAGTGCATAAATGTTAAAAATACGTCTTTACCAGACCAAAAAATTGTATTTGTCTTTTTTCTACTATGAATAACATGGGCTTTAAATTCTAACAGTCGAAGCAGATTTTTATTTATGCAGTCTAATATCTAGATTTTGCCCGATAACCCCCCCCCCCCCCCTAATAAATATTTATAACATAACATACAGCTTAAATGATTCATCTGAAAATTATACATGTGTGTTATTGTGATGTGTACCTGTTATAAACTATATGTGTATTTGTATCTGTCTAAAGAGCATTGTCCAATAGTGTGTTGACAAATGAATGCTTCATCTATTTTATCTGTAGGGCCTACGGAAATTTATTTTAATAGATTGACCTTTTAATACAATTTTTGATCTTAATAAAACATCAAGAGACGGGTAAACTTACGGTACCTTCAGTATTAAAGTTCAGTATGCTAAACTTTAAAAATGTTTGTCACAGTTTGTCATAAATAGTTGGGGTTGGAGGGGAAGTGAAAGTTTGTAATAAATAACCAAAGATGTTAGCTTTATACAATTTAAAAATATTAGATTAAATGCGTTAAGTTTATAATCTTTTTTACGTTATAAATTAATAAGAGGTAAAAAAGAATCTAAAAAAAATATTTCCTTCGACGAGGATGGGATTCGAACCCACGCGGGGAGACCCCTCGTCTACCGTACTTCGGTAAACAATATAAAGCATTCTCGAAACTTATTGGTTTTTGTATGTACCAGGTTGAGTTAATTAATCGATAAAGTGAATGCTACCAGAGTAAAGTCCCCTTCGTTGTTTTTTTTTACCTAAAGGTGTAATAAGTCATCCACAAGGGACTCACCGAAAAATGTGAATTCACAAGTCCTCTAAAATCTAAAAGTAAAAAAAAAAAAATGCTGTTCACTACCCTTAAAACACACACAGTAGGCCTACATGTCAACTGGTCAGAATATTTTGTTAAAATAGAAACCCAAACCCTTCTTACACCTCATAGAAGAACTTTATAAACATTATTTTGCCATTTTCGGTAAATCTTATAAGTTTAATCTTATCTTATAAGTTTACAGGCGTTCCTTCTAGATAGAAGATTATTACGTCCAATAGGCCCAGAACCTGCAGGGCACTGCAGGGTGACGGGGATCCGTCGGTGGCAGGGATAGAACCCGCGACGTGTCAATTGGTTTTTGGTTGACAGTCCGGTGAACTAACCGCTGGACCAGCCGGCTTCAGCATATCTATTTTTTATATACTAGACCTATCCCTATATTTATATAGGGTATAGAGTAATAGAGCCTAGACTTGGGCAAGATTTAGGCCTACTAAGCTACGCTATTTAGGCTACATTTTAAAATCATGAATTCCAATTGTAAGCTTTTTTTTGTGGAATATATTTCATTCGTAAAAAGAATATAGGCTATTATTACCTTAAATTTCCATTATGTTTTTTTTTTGGTAAAGAGCAAACAAAATATAGAAAAATACACTAGATCTAGTTTACGTTATAAGATATAGAACAGTAAGACGGTAGTCAGAGCAGAGGCAAATAACGGGTAGGCCGTTAAATGATAGGCCTACTTTAATAAATACGTAGGCCCTATAGACTATAGGGCCTAGCTAATAAGATTCGTTAATATAAATTAAATCATCAAGCTTTTCCGGAATTACGTACTTTGGTCTTTAGAACGATTTTGTCGATTCTGTATTTTTTATACTATAATGTGCCACTTACTCCATGACATCTGATATGAACGACAACTAAAATTAGAGCTAGGAATCATTAATTTTCGACACCAATTAAAATATACCTAATAGGAAATGGAAAAGTAGTTTCTTGTTTTTCCCCTGTCAGTTCAATGTTATTTATTCAAAATGTTTTTTTTTCGGCTTTAGCAATAAAAAAATAATAATGAATTATGGCCAACTTTATTGTGCGGCTATGTCACTGGCCTTGGTGAAAGACCTGACATCTCCTTGTCATGACATCTCGAAGCCATCTCAAGTGACGTCCATGACAGCCATGTCAGCCTGGCCCCAGTAGTGTGGCCCGAGTGACACTACGACATCAATATTGATAATGTGGAGTGACGTTTTAGGGAGCGGTCGTGACAAGACTCCCATATAGGAGCATCCCTAGTGACCAGTGAGTGACCAGTGAATGACCAGTGAGTGACCGACTGACGATAAAAATAGGAAGAGGGCGGAATCAGCCCCCCTCCACCGCCAAAAAAGGGCGCATGCAGTGTTGATGGGAAGTGGTGAAAATAAAAAAAGGGGATGGGGAGACGAGGGTAAGAGGTGCTTAAATGAAGATGAAAACTTTGCTTTAAGTGATATGAGATTAGCATTCAATTTAAGATTAGGGTTAAAGTTAATGAAGTACGGGGTCAGATATTGGGGGGAGGGGCTGTTGGAATTTAATTATGTGGAGTGGGCGAGTCCACAATGCACCAGCAAGACGTCACATCCGCTTTTGTATTTATCCCCCCGCCTTGCCCCCCCCCCCCCCATCCCACGCTGGGTTGGTGCTTTGCATTAGTTTGCATGCTTGCCCTGTGGCTATACGGGGTTTAGGGGGGCTCATTATTTAGATTTAAGGAGTAACGAATGGTACTAGGAGTACCACCTGCCAACTAAGAAGTGTTTTTTTTCGAAAAGAATCATACAAATAAAATAAAATAATTGCACCCTCGGAATAAGCGCCATTGACCCAACGACACGTCCGTCCCTCCCCCCCCCTCTTTTTTTTCCATTTCACCATTGGTGCAGTTGGGGAGGGGATTTCAACACAGATGGGAACAGTGGTAGGTGGTTGTTTGGTGAGCGGTTGGTCATCTGTTGTTGTTTGGTCATGCAAAACACGATACACACACGCGCACACACAGACAATGCGGGTTGAGTACGGGGGTCCGGCGTGATTGGAGCAACTAGCCCCCCCCCCACCGCCCCCCTCCTCTTCCTTTCGATGGTTCGCGCACGCGACTCCTATGGTATGGAGACACACAGGGGGCGAGCACCATAATCGAATCACTGAGCTCACAGATAATAAAAATAAAAAATTTTGGACTTTCACCAACCGGCGCCACGAAGAATAGGAGAGTAACGAAATTGAATTAGCAGGCACCGCCCTTGGCCAGACGAGTCGTCGGTACTTCCGCTTTGACATGCGCACTTGACCTTTCTTTTAACTCTATCGCCATTCCTTTGGTATCGAAATCTTCCTTCTCTTTTTGGTTGTTTGTTTTTATGAGAAAGATGTTAGAATAGATGTTT
The DNA here is from genome assembly GCA_949126835.1 of Anisus vortex. Lineage (NCBI taxonomy): Eukaryota > Metazoa > Mollusca > Gastropoda > Planorbidae > Anisus > Anisus vortex. Next base: position 36,564,226 of record OX421502.1, on the reverse strand, counting down.
GGTTGGATGGTATTCATGGCACGCTCGTTGCCGTGGATCTAAAACATGTTCTCGGAATACTCTAAAGGCTACAAGAACACGACGATTTTGACCACACACACCAAATTTTGAATCGGGATTTTTTACTATAGCTAGAAGGGTGAGACATATATAATAGATAAAGACAATACTGACAGAGATCTGGCCAAAGTTTCGTGACATTTGTGGAATAATTTTTTTGACGTTGGATGATTTGGATGATCTGTTTTTTGTTTGTTTGTTTTTTGTTTGGACGGGGAGGGGGGGGGGGAGGGGGGCTTAAAGGTCATATAGTAACTCAGTGGACACACCACGTGGAAAGCGTTTTTTTTCCCCGACGATACGACCTGGCGGTGCAAGCTTAGAATGTTCAAAGTTGTAGAGTGCAGTTTGATCATATAACAAAAATGTATGTAGCCTTAAGTCAGAGGCAGGGGCCAGGATAGTGGGGAAGGCGGGGGAGGGTGGGGTTAAATTTCAGAAATACCGGACAGAGCCGCCAGTACCTTACAGTACATAGAAGGTTGAAAACGATAAGAATACCGTGAAAGCATTTGGGGTGGGGTGGGGGGGGGGGTGAGGTCTAACGTCATAGCATTTTCACTTGTATACGGGTATTAGAGTCCAGGATTTTTTCCAGCTCTGATGGGTCCACGACAACAGCTGGTTTGAACATAATTCTGGCCACACCATCCTCTCGTAATCTCTGGCCACAATGAGACTGGTTAAATCTGCCTTGTCAGCCCTACAAAACCTTTAAAGTATACTATGATTATTTTAAAATTGACAGATGTGATCATTAATGTATTTCCAGTCATATGCCGCGGTTTCCTCCAGAGTCACTTGAATTCTCGGTACAATGAAACAGTCATCAGCATAACTGAGTCTCGAAGTGAGCATGGAATCCTGCTGGGTTCTGTATGAAGCTCTCTTCATTAGGTGGACACGGCTGAAGAAAGACTGCTTGTTAAAACCTTAACACAGTGTTTATTGCCCGCGCACAGCAGCAGACTTGTCTTTCATACAGATGACCGGCGGTCAGCTTCGAATTAAAATGTTTTGACCACTGGGCTTTCCTCGACTTGAAGAGTTGTCCATGTCACGAGATCAAGTGCATCTTGACATTGGCACTTGACAATCTCTAGATGACAAACAACACTTGAGGATAGGGGGGGGGTGGGTTGAGCCCAATATATTGTGCGCAGGTTGTTAAAACACTCAAATTACTCAATTGTATACCAGTTGCTGCTTCACCGCCCTATGATCAGTTTGGCCCGAAGGGTAACCTTACTTTTACTTTATATTTATATGCTATAAACTTGAAATCAATATATCGAAGACACATCTAGACACACGGAAGCGGTGTCTTTAGACTTCATAAAAGATCGGTTTTGTATTTCTCACACAAGCTTCTCCCAGACAGCCAATTAGAAAAAACAAAACACCAAAACTACTATAAAGTGTTGCTGTTATATGCGTAGCCACGTGGACGGGGCAAAAAACATCTCTATAGCGGAACCCTCCCCCTTTTTTTCCTCAAAAAACTTAGGATTTTACTTTCATTAGCTTTGATTTATTTATTTTAGAAATTAAAATAATTCTTATGTTCACAGATTTTGAAATGTATTAATATTAGCATTCACAGATAGAAGATTCTTAGCTTACGGCCCATAACTTCTTCAGGAGCAGAAGGGATTGGACGGCTGACAGGGCTAGAACCATGGGTCAACACGTTGACTGTCCGGTATGCTAACCACAGGGCCCGGCCGTCCACAGCGATGCTTGTATTACATGTAATTTGTACATTAGTAGTTCTGAAAGAAATGTCCTCAAATAACACCTTTTGTTTTAATCAAATTGAGTTCAGTTTCCTGCAAATGAATATTAATTTAATTGAGCTTATCATGTATATGAATGAAATATGCGATGTCAATTTTCAATTTTATTAGAAGTACTCTCAAAGAAATGTTTTTATACATTATAACTTATACATTACCAGTGGCGAAGCTAGGAATTTGGGGGCCCGGGGGGCTTGGCCTCTTTAGGGGCCCTTGTAAAAAAATAATTCGGACACTCTTTTGGGGGCCCCTGTAAAAAATTTTCGGGGCCCACCTCAAGTAGGGGCCCGGGGGGACTTTCCTATTTGGATCCATCATCCCCCTCCCATAGCTACGCCACTGTACATTACAGACCCCTCCTAATATAAAGAAGATTAATGCATGCTATGCACTTTCCAAAAAAAAAAACACACCATAGAAATGACCCAAAGACATAATGAAATCTATTTAAACAGGCACTTTTTGATGACCAGCGTACCTCTGTGTGCAGTAGCAAACGACTGTAGGACTCGCAATTCTCAATGCAAAGCCTATCATTGAATTCATTGTTGCCAATGTTCTATAATTCACAGCAGTAATTATGTCTTGTGATGCAGACGTTCACTAAGATTTTAGTGAGCACCCTATGTTGTAAATAAACAACACCAGGGATCGGCAACCGATGGCGTAGCTAGGTTTTGGTGCTAGGGGGAGCGAACTTTTAAGAAAAAGGCCCCGCTTTAAGCAATTTTCCCTCATTAACAGAAGAACTACAAATTTGAACGTATCAAGTCTTAAAAGAATACCTTGTGCCTCGGGGTAGGCTACACACGCTGTGTTTTACTACAGTTTTTATTTCACTATTGACAATTCTTTTCCGAGCAACTTTTAGTGGCGGAAAATTCTGCAAAATCGATTGATACTTCTGATTTCCAGAAAGCACATATATTATAAATAAATTAGAACAAGTTCAGAAAAGAGCTGCAAGGTTTATTACCAGCGAATATTCACAACTGGCAAAAGTAACAACAATAGTTAAATCTCTAAGCCTAGAAACTCTAGGCACGCTGAGTGATTTTCAGTGCTACGCGAGATATCTCCAAGAAGGAGATTTTTTTAATGCAAACTCTACAGGTCGAGTGCCTTTCTCAACTTCTCGGCATTCACTCTACTTTCAGCTTTTGGTTCAGCGAACAACTGTTAGCGAAGAGCACTCAATGACAAGGCGCTCATCAATTAATACAGACTAATTACATTTAAAATAGTTTTTAGCCCTATCCTTCTCTTCTTTAATTAAGCATAAATATTGCCTAATGAATTCTAAAAGATTTGTTTTATTATTGTAATAAATATAAGAGGCTTATATGTTAGCAATATATTATGTAATTGTTGTTATTGTAATTATTAATGTTTAAAAAAATACTTAAATCTACTTAAACAATTATGCAGGAAATATTTATTTCAATTATGTAACTGTTTGACGTTATATATTGTACAACTCTAATTACTATATAGCGGAAATAAATACCACGATGCCAGATTTGAATAAAGAAATATAAATGAATAAGTAATATTATTTATAATACAAAACATAACTTGTCTGGCATCACTATAGAATCAAATTTGGAAACTTTCATTTAATTAAAGGGAGATAATAAACCCATTTTTTTATTTGCGTTAATTTTTCAAAATCTTTTCTATTTTTCCTATAAAAAAAAAATTAAAAGCTTAAGAATTATATCAATAAAATAAAAAATTCTAAAATATAGTTAAAGTTATATAAATATTATATGACTGCAAAATGACTATGTACATATCTAAACATCACATTAACTACTTACTATGTATGATTACCACGTAATTCTACCGCTGAATTGTATTCCGTAAACAAACAAAATCAAAAGGATCTGTAAATATTAGTTGGCTTCCCCACACAACGTGTAGATCTTCTCCGCCTCGTGCGATTAGATTTTTCACACAGGTGTGTGGGAAGTCTTAGTCACCCCGAGCTACGGCTATCACCTAAACTTACCCAAAGGAGGGGCAAGGATGTAAGAATCCGGACGCGCCTCCTACTGGAAAAAAAAAAATATTAGTTGCTAGAATTTTTTATGTGGGTAACGTCAATACATTTTAAGATATTAACAAATAAAGTGCAAGTTCATTAATGCATTTTTTTATACTGTTTTCTTAAAGGATCTCACCTTTTTGTCTTAAAAAGGTCTCCCTTCTTAGCATTTAAAATGTCGCACTTTTTAAAATTCCTAAATAGGTCAAACGTTTTTTCCATTAAAAAGACCTACGTTTTCGTTCTCGAAAAGCTCCGTCTTTTTTCTTGAGTTCACCTTTCTATTTTTAAAATATCATTGGACAAATAAAATGTATATTATTAAAAAGGCCTCTCCCTCTGCTACCCTCCTGGCCACGCTTGTGTCGGCAACATACGGCACGCGTGCTAGACTTGGCACACAGAGCGAATTTCCATGGCACGCGGAAGACCCCCGAAAATACAATTCAAGTTGACTTGGCACGCTGAATGAATTAAAAATAATTCTTTAGCACACTATCATCAAAAGGTTGCCGACCTTTGAACTACACAATGGACAGCCAAAAGGCCTAGATATTACGTCTGGCACAGACTTATTTAAATATGAAATAAAATTACCTTAGCGCCTTACCATCGCCGTTGCACTATCAGTAGCAACTTATATAATATAATACTTTTTCAAAGGAATTTCCTTTTGAATATAAAGTATTCTAGTACAAGAAATACTGAATCAGTGTCAGGAATTTATTTTTTAACGATTCAAAGTTCTGGCAAAATTTTTTTACTTGAGCTTGTCAGGTTGATTAGAACTTAGATTTATCAAGATATAGACCTATGGACGTTTTTTTTTGTTTAGTTTGGAAATCACACCATGTAGGCCCACTCTCTACATCGCCTTCCGTTCCACGAATTCGTCTCTGCACAGTACTAATACTAGTGGTATTTTCTTGATGATATCAGACGCTGACCTGTTTTGTGTGGAACTTTAAAAAACAGCAGGAAAAAATACGTTTATGAATATAGTGTCATTTCCACGTTTTTGTGATTAACAAAGAAAAGTTATAAGCCTAAATGTTAGAAGCACGCTAACCCTCGTTGCCTTGTTTGGATAGAGGTTGTTTCATAAAGTTATTTTTGAGCGATTGAAAATACAAAAACTCTTGTCTTTTTAATCGGCATGTAATCTTTTTAAAGTGATCTTCTATCCTAAAAGGTTTCATTGGGTTTATCTATTTTTATTGAACCGAGACCCTACTTCTAAAAGTTCCATTCCTATTTATTAATAGTAGCTATTATGTTAGTTGATAGCAGGTATTTCTCAGCACTTCAAACTCAAATTGCATCCACAATCTGAACTACAACACTCCTTGCCTGTCTCGAGCACTAGTCTAAATTAATATAGTAATAGTTCAAGGTTTAGTACGTAAAAAAAATTTAAAAGACTTTTACGTCACAATAATTACACTTTAGTAGTCATATAGGTCAATAGTGGAACAGTCGAGTCGTTTCTTTGTATCTTAACTAAGCTAATTATTTATTTTTTAAAATGGTATTGCCATTCAATGATCCCCCCCCCCACACACACACACTGCCAGAGGGAACGTCAGCGGCCACCTCCCTAAATCTCCTCACCGCTACATGGAGGGCTGTAACGCCTTCGTCGAAAGCCCTAATTTTATTGTTTTTTTTATTGTTTCGTAATTTCTTTTTTACACGTTTTAAATTCACGTCAATTTTCCTTTGGTGGCAGCGCAGCTGTTCATTACTCTCTACCAAAAATTATCTTCTTGTTATATTTTGGCCCACTAGTAAGCTTTCGTTCTGAAAGTTGGAATATGTGATGTGGTTATCTTCGATGGCATGGGACATAGTGGCAGTGCGTTAGGCTGGCGTAACAAATAAGATCATGGGATCGAATCCTGGTAAAGGCTAGAATTATTTTTTTTTACCCAGCTCTGACGGGCAGCTGACATTTATTGGAGAAAAGTAAAGTCCGCTGAGCATTGTCCTGGCTACACAACCCCCTACTATGCCGTAGCCACGGAAACTATTCAACGCTACTTCGCAGTCACTACTAAATAGGTCAATTTGGTCCGAAGAAATTAGGCCTACTTACTTTATCTTCGATGACAATAGGCCTACACTGAGTACAATCATGTAGGCTAAACATTTCAAAAGCCTATAAATATGATATTTTAAAAATGTAAATCAATGCTTGCAGTCTATATAATAAATGTATAAATGCTTTTAACTTTAAACCAAACAAAGAAGGAAGACAACATAATTAACTTAGTGACATCTAAAGGCCAACCATCGTTAAGAGTTCAACAAAACGTAAAAAAATAATATTATGAACATGTTCGGATAAGGGGTGGTCATTGTGAAAGAATAGAAGAAATAGTATTGCTGTCCATTCGCTTCCCCTAACGACCACAACGGTCAAGGAATTGATGATGATGATGAGTAGAATGATATTGAGGCAAGGTGTTCTAACCACAACCCTGTGGTACATGGCATTACATTGAATTTAGGCCTAGCGTTTTAGCCCCCGAAGAGTATTTCATTTTAAGATTTTTTGCTACTTTTTGCCTCAAACAATTATTTAAAAAAAAACATTACAACATATTACAACAATAACAATTAGACTATAATATTATTTAAAATACATTATTTTTAGGCCACAACGTACTATTATGATAGGCAACAGATTAAGCGTGTAAGGACTACAATCAAAATCAGACTGGAGAAGGGTATACAACCGTGTAATTTATTGTACGCTTTTTAAATTTACAGATTTGTCTTTTCATTTTTATAATTCGTGCTGGTAGTTGAGTTTTTACTTTTTGAGTTTGATGGCATTTACATGTTTTTCTTTATATCTCTGAAATAAAAAAAAATTCAATTAAAAAAACATTCTAGCTTGTTCAAGATCTTTTTGACAATTATAATAAGATTAAATTACAATTTTAAGTAAGAAGTCTAGGAGGCGCATTAGGTCTATAAGACTATATAGTAGTAGTAGTAGGGTATAAACTGGTAGGCCTATAGGCTATAGTATAGGCCTACTGTAATTACACACAGACCTACATAGAAAAATTACAACTTATACCCAAGCTTTCGCAAGATATATTAGTATGCTTTAAACCAAATATGGAGCAATTTAAACACTGTTAAGCGTGTAAGGACTACAATCAAAATCAGACTGGAGAAGGGTATACAACCGTGTAATTTATTGTACGCTTTTTAAATTTACAGATTTGTCTTTTCATTTTTATAATTCGTGCTGGTAGTTGAGTTTTTACTTTTTGAGTTTGATGGCATTTACATGTTTTTCTTTATATCTCTGAAATAAAAAAAATTCAATTAAAAAAACATTCTAGCTTGTTCAAGATCTTTTTGACAATTATAATAAGATTAAATTACAATTTTAAGTAAGAAGTCTAGGAGGCGCATTAGGTCTATAAGACTATATAGTAGTAGTAGTAGGGTATAAACTGGTAGGCCTATAGGCTATAGTATAGGCCTACTGTAATTACACACAGACCTACATAGAAAAATTACAACTTATACCCAAGCTTTCGCAAGATATATTAGTATGCTTTAAACCAAATATGGAGCAATTTAAACACTGTTAATAGGTAGATCTAAATATATTTCGTTACTTAAATAAAGTAAAAGCGTTTTTTTTTTGTGTTTTTAGTTTTAAATTATTTTTCTTTTTTTTTTAAATAACAAGACAAGTTCTAAAAACTGTATAGATCTAATATTAGCCTACCCATTGATCTAAGCCAAAACAATATCTTATCATAACTTTACACACACAAACTAGATGTAGCCTATGTAGAATTGAATATTTTAAATTTGAGTAAAAAAAAAAAGAATTAACTTGTTACTCACTCTTTCCTTTTTCGGCTAACCGAGCCTATATTTAAAAATGCCAGGTTGACGCATTGTTTATGCTCTTTATTATCTCCTAGTATCTTATCCACTTGATATTTTTAATTTTATAAACTGCCACAGTTTTGAAAGTTGGCGATTATTAATTATAGGTTGTAAATATGCATTTGTATGAAATTGTTTGTGGGTTTGATCAATGGTATTAGGTTCAAGTTATGGTTGAAATTGCTGCAATTGTTTGTTGAAAAATTCTGGCCAACATGTCCTCAGGATTGTGTTGATAATAATTAGGAAATAAACTAACTAATCGGTAAAGCTTTAAACCGTTTTATAAAGCAGTCTTTTGCTGATTATTTGCATTTTTGTTTTGTTTTTAATTAGGATAAATGAATGCCCGTGGTTGAAATAATGGATTAGGGCCTATAGCTAGTACTAGTAGGCCTAATCTATTAGTTAGTATTACTGAGACTGAGACGACGAGTATAAACTGTACTTAGACTTAGTAGTACTACTACTAGCTCTAGATCTACTAGTAACTAGTAGTAAGTAGGCCAATGCTTTTTGACGTCTGACTATTCGAGTGCTCGGCTAAAGCTACACCTGGAGTTTACCTGTTAGTCGTAGTCAGTCTTAGACCTAGCTAGACTAGTTCTATGCTAGTTTTAATTATTTTTTTAAAATATAATCGGGTAAGAGATGCTTGTCCAGTAACCCTGCCCTACATACTACATAGGCCTACATGTGAGCCTACATGTGAGCCTACATACTTTACATAGTCATAGGGCCTACTATTTATCTGTATCTTATCTTGTAGGCCTACATTACAGACGCTCCTTCTATAAAGAAGATTTTTGCGTCCTACATATTTACATAGTCCTCGATAGCGTTTCAGAGTAAATCGATTAAAATTAAACCAGTACCAGTACTCCAATTTAGTAGTTTAGTAAAAGGCCATTTTATGTGTAATAAATAACCAATTCCAATTCAATTATAATTATTGTGTGCATCGCCCAGTAAGGGCCAGTATTCATCAGTATTGGATTCCTATTGATGAATAGGCCTACTAGTTCTGGGCAATAATAATAATAGGCCTGCTGCAATGCAATACCAATAGTTCAATAGGCTACTATAATTCAGAACTATTAGATAAAGTAAAAACACCATACAGTCATTACAGCTAGAAAAATATGTAGGCCTAGGCGTAGTTTATACAAATCATGTTGTCAGTTGGCCTTATGATCTTAAAACTAAGTGTGTGCCTGCCTACTTATAAAAAAAAATCCTCAAACTTTTGATTTTATTTGGTCTCCTAAGGCCTAAGTCCTATATAAATGCACTGCCTGGTAACAGTAGTAAAATTCACATTCATATTATATATGCTAGCAATTCTGGAACTTTTCATAAAGTGAGTCAAGTTTGTGAATGCAAACATAATATTGCTATATACTATATATGCTACTATAGACCTATAATATAGACAATGTAGGCAATAGCTATTAATTTTTTTCTACAATGATCAATGGTCATTGAATTTGTTGTTTGAATAAATTTCACATTATTCAATACAGTACACAGTAACTCATGCAAAGGTATTTACTTTTAGTTTTACTTGGCTGCAAAAAAACACAAAAAAATGCCAACTGGCTTGCTCAAATCTTAAATAGGGATTAGACTATAGGAAAATGTTGTTGTTTTTTTCAATTGGATAAACTGTAAACAATAATTCAATATTTATTTTACTTTTTAAAATTGGTTGCAGGAGAACATTGAGGTTTTAAAAGCAAAGAATTCACAATGGATGACATTTTCTCCCAAGTGAGAGAGGGGAACGCCTTCAATGTTCGTGTCTGGCTCGATAACACAGAAAATGATCTCAACAAAGGGTAAATCCATAGAGATATGTTACCTATGTATTATTAGCTTCTCAAACAGCTTCATGGCGAACTGTGGCCGAGTGGCAGCGCGTTCGGCTGGCAAACCGAAGGTTCTGGGATCGAATTCTGGTGCAGGCTAGGACTTTTTCCCAGGATTGGAGGGTGTCCCTCAAGTCCACCCAGCTCTGATGGGTACCTGACCTTAGTTGGGGTAAAGTAAAGGTGGCTATGCATAGTATGCTGAGTCCACAGAAACGAACACTGCTTCACAGCCCTATGGATCAATTTGGTCTGACGGGATACTTTTTTTAAAAAAGCATCATTCTGTTGAAAGTTTGTCAACTTGAATTACTATTCTAACTCTTTATGTCTGCACAGGAATGTATAATGGTGTGTTTTGATTTGTGTAAATTGATGATCACTTTTGATATCTACAGAGATGATCACAGGTTCAGCCTCCTGCACTGGGCTGCCCGTGAGGGCAAGGATAACATTGTTGAAATGCTGATTAAAAGGGGTGCCAGAATCAACGCCACCAACATGGGGGATGATACACCCATACACCTTGCAGCAGCCCACGGACACAGAGAAATAGTCATTATGGTAAGTTGGATAGAGTAGCAAATGTTTTCTTTAAGTAAAAATTTCATCATTTTTATTTTCCATCCAAAAATAATTAATATAAATCTCTCAATTATATGATATATATGTATCAAGTAGGGCCTAACCAAGTAGATGATTTCTACTGAATACTGAAACTGAGTATTTGGAAACACTGTTTGCCAAATTTTGGTACAAACTGAGTGGTTGCGGCAAATCAGGAGTTTTATATCATAAGCAAAGTTTATTCTTTAGATAATCTCCACGTTAGCTCCAAGTCTCGTTACATTGCTTATGTCATACTGTAACTGCTGTAGTTAGGACTTTGGTAAAACTAATCAAATCCAGATTGTGTAATAAAAAGTTTGATATTTATCAAGATATACACATTTTATTATTCTTATTATGTGTATCTATTTGTCTCTGTATATTCGCCAAGACAATTAGTGAAGAAAAATTGGATATTTAGCCAAGGCCAATGTTCAAGGCAATTATCAGTTAGGCCCTAGTACTGTTGCAGAGAGTAAATAAAGAAAATGATTGAGCACAGAAAGACTGTGGACTCTGCTAATACCAAAATGCTGTAGCTGACAAAGACCTCTGGGTGAAAGCATGTCTGCTGTATTAGCAGAGATTATCCCATTTTTTTGTTATTTTGACCCATTTTCATCCTATAAATTTTCGTTATGGGTACATACTTGCGACTGGAAGACATATTGACATCATTTTTTTATTTCATTGCACGGAATTGCTAGTCAAAATAGCATACAATCTCTATGTTTACAAACATTTCTTCTGTTTTGCAGATGTTACAAAATAAAGCAAATGTAAATGCAATAAATAGCATACAATCTCTATGTTTACAAACATTTCTTCTGTTTTGCAGATGTTACAAAATAAAGCAAATGTAAATGCAATAAATGAACATGGAAACACTCCTTTGCACTATGCTTGCTTTTGGGGTTTTGAGCAGATTGCAGAGGTAAGACTGGAAATGTTAGCAATCAGTTAAGGAATATATTTTTGTGACAATAAGTATGTTAGGTTCTCTTCGAAGAAATGTGATAAATCTCTTTTTCATTTATATTTTTTGTTTCATTTAGTGGGGGGCAACAAAAAATCCCCATCACACAAACTTAAAAATTATAAATTGGTGGCTTTGGCTTTAGAAAGGCACTAAGGTATCTTAGAGGCTCTATATTGTACATGCCTTTCTGCTCTTGAGTCCAGGCCTAACATTAGGAGCAATATGATCTTTGTCAGAGAATATTAAAGATGTCACGTGCGCTAGGCTAGGACACCCCTCGGACACTCATTTCTTATCTGTTGGAATTTTCCGTGTATCATTCCCGTTATATCACCTAACTGTGCAATCACCTAGTTATGGTCGACCATTTGTCTGGTAGGAGTGGGCATAATGGTCTCTCTTGGTCATTTTACAAGCTTTCAAGACAGTTTTGTTGCACCTTACCTTTCTCTCCTCCTCCCCCCCATCCCCCCTTTTCTCCAAACTCAGAGATGCAACACGAACTGACCCCCCTTAGCTCCACTGCTGGTTTACATATTGTCATTTTTAGGCCCACGGGTACCGGAGTGTTGTAAATGCAAATTTTGTTTTAGCTAAACATAGTAAAGCATTCTTGAATTAGTCCAATCATTAAAATAAATCCATTCATGCCTATGTAAAAACAGAGCTAGAGATTTATTTACAAAAAAACAAACAAAAGAAAACAATAAGGCAATTAAAATAATAAGAGACACATCAATACATACTAACACATGAACTGTACTTCAAATACATACTAACACATGAACTGTACTTCAAATACATACTAACACATGAACTGTACTTCAAATACATACTAACACATGAACTGTACTTCAAATACATACTAACACATGAACTGTACTTCAAATACATACTAACACATGAACTGTACTTCAAATACATACTAACACATGAACTGTACTTCAAATACATACTAACACATGAACTGTACTTCAATTACATACTAACACATGAACTGTACTTCAATTACATACTAACACATGAACTGTACTTCAATTACATACTAACACATGAACTGTACTTCAATTACATACTAACACATGAACTGTACTTCAATTACATACTAACACATGAACTGTACTTCAATTACATACTAACACATGAACTGTACTTCAATTACATACTAACACATGAACTTTACTTCAATTACATACTAACACATGAACTGTACTTCAATTACATACTAACACATGAACTGTACTTCAATTACATACTAACACATGAACTGTACTTCAATTACATACTAACACATGAATTGTACTTCAATTACATACTAACACATGAACTGTACTTCAATTACATACTAACATATGAACTGTACTTCAATTACATACTAACATATGAACTGTACTTCAATTACATACTAACACATGAACTGTACTTCAATTACATACTAACACATGAACTGTACTTCAATTACATACTAACACATGAACTGTACTTCAATTACATACTAACACATGAACTGTACTTCAATACATACTAACACATGAACTGTACTTCAATTACATACTAACACATGAACTGTACTTCAATTACATACTAACACATGAACTGTACTTCAAATACATACTAACACATGAACTGTACTTCAAATACATACTAACACATGAACTGTACTTCAAATACATACTAACACATGAACTGTACTTCAAATACATACTAACACATGAACTGTACTTCAAATACATACTAACACATGAACTGTACTTCAATACATACTAACACATGAACTGTACTTCATTGAAGGATTTGGTCAACTATGGAGCACTAGTGAGCATAGCTAATAAATTTGATGATGTACCACTTGACAAGTGCAAGCCTTACCTAGCCAAAATTCTGAAAGGTAATGCTGCAGTCATTTATTATCATTTGTATTTTTATAATAAGTCATGCTTAATGATGTAAACCTACCTATTATTATTTGAATGATAATTTTTTTGTTTAGATCGAGCTGTGACATTGGGTCAAGACTTAAGTAGGATCCCATTCAAAGACAGAAGCTGGTTGGGATACAAAACTCGCAGCAGTAAGTAGATCATGAGTCTAGTATAGAGTCCATATTTATAAATATTTCCTGTTGTCCATGTCAAAATGTAATCAGTATTTTTAGGATTACTACTGTACTTATTTAAAAATATTGTTTTAAACATTAATGTTAATTTTGTAATTAAATTAATGCTCAATAAAATATATGGGAATTCCTTTTTATCTTTCAATCTGATGTTTAGGAAACATCTCTATTTAGGCCAGGTGTGTTCTATGCAATGGACACATTTTTTATTTAATACACTGTTACATTCCAGGAGACGCAATTCTGTCCAGGCATACAGGCATTGATATAAAGGAACTGCAGTTGGTTGGGCATGTTGCCAAAACACACTCAGGGGAGGTAAGGGGGAACCATTCTTTACAAACTTTGATATAGTTTAAGCAAAAATAGATAATTTTTCTATTGTTGTGGGCTTTAACTCTTCCAGTACTTATCAACATAGTTTGCTACACTTAGCTCATGCTCCTCAAAATTTCTATTACCATTGGTGCACTGAATACCAGGCACGATTTCACACCTGACGATAGATAACAATGTGTTAGACCACAATTGACAGTTCCGCACAAAAACTCAGTAATTGGTCACTTTCAAAGGTAAAAAAAAGTATCAGCTAATCAAATATAAAAAAATACAAATATGCACTATCAAATAAACAATTTTTCCTGCTAATGTTGACAGTTTATGAGTTTGTATCATTATTTATTTTGGTTGGTTAAAAATTAAATACTTTTGTAGCCTTGAAGTGTAGCCTTGTACACTTGGGAGTAAAATGGTAGAAATAGCAGCACCTAGGCCTGAAAGATTAAAATTGGCTGGCAGAGATATTTGTGTCTTGTACAGAAAAGGTTACAAAAAGAATATTTTGTTATCTTCAACAATGTTCTTCATTTTTTAAAAACCTGAAATCCATCCTACTCTAATTTTCAGACCTGGAGAGGGTCCTGGCAAGGAAATGACATTGTGGCTAAAATTCTCAACATGAAATCAATCTCTGACAGAAACATTCGGGACTTTAAGGAAGAGTTACCTAAACTTAGGTCAGTGCATTATTGTTAGGGCACTGTGGCTGGCGGCAGCGCTTTCGACAGGCGAACCGAAGGTTCTGGGTTCGAATCCTGCTGGAGGACTTGAGGGTGTCCCTGAGTCTACCCAGCTCTGATGGGTGCCTGACATTAGTTGGGGTAAAGTAAAGGCTGGCTGGGCATTGTGCTGGTTGCACATCCCCTAGTATGGCCACTGAAACTGGTGAAACCAGCCCTATAATCAGTTTGGTCCAAGGATACTTTACTTTCTTTAATGTGCTAAACTACACAAGTGTAAACTTTTTTTGTTTTTTATTTGTATTTAATCTCAGATAATTTTTAAAAAAATATTTTGAATAGTAAACTGTATGAAAAACTACAGAACACTTTTAACTAAAGTGTCAGATTTTAATCCAGGTAAAAGAAAACAACAAAGCATGACTTTGACCTGGGGTTCGGAGAGTGTCTGTAAGTCATCCCAGCTTGGTGCCTGAACATTGGCTGGGCTAAAAGTGAAGCCGCAATGTATATGACTAGCTGGTGAAATCAGCTATATATATTAACATGATTTCAAAGTGGCACTTCACAATGAAATAAAATACTACTTTTGTTCTTTTCTCTGATTGTAAAATTTAATGTTTCTTTCAAATGTTTTTTTAAATATAGTATTCATTTGCAACAATTGTACATTGTCAAATCTTATAATGTTACAGACACTCCTTCTATAAAGAAGATTATTGCATCCTACGCTCATCCGTGGTCCAAGTCTAGTCTAAATAGCTTGCTATATTCAAATACTGTAAAAATATAAAAATACTGACTTTTTAAAATGTATTGTTATAAAATCTCATTTCTCTCTATCTCAATCAGAATATTCAATCACCCCAATGTACTGGCTGTCCTGGGCTGTTGTGTGCCTAAAGATTTCCCAGACCTTGTGGTCATTAGTCAGTTTATGCCTTTTGGATCCTTGTACAACACACTGCATGGAGAGTCAGGTACTTATGGTCAATTTACATAGGAGGGGGTTGGGGGTAATTAACTTTTGGTTTCAGTTGGGACCTTACTAAGGTTACAGGATCTTCTTAGTGGTTTGCCAAGTGTCCACCAAAAAAAGAAATCAAGTCTTAGAAAAAGTAAATTTAATAAAAAGCTAATCCAAAATATATAGTTGAAGGCTGAAAAAAAGGAAACACTGAAATAAAGGGTAATGAAAATACAAGTCATATAAAGAAATGCTTTAGGGCCTTTTAATTATTATGTATCAAGAGATCTAAGTTCCAAAATATATGAAGTATAGAACTAATTTAATAAAAACTTTTTTAAATCTAATAACCATCTTCTCCAAGCATAAAATAAGTTAAAGATTTCAACAGAATTTAAATACAAAGTTTGATTTGTTAAATATGTTGTTAGTTAAAGTAAAAATCCTTTTTTATTTCAATGCTGTAGGTATTGTGGTAGATCAAAACCAGGCCCTGAGGTTTGCCATTGACATAGCCCGTGGCATGGAGTTCCTTCACTCAATGGAGCCGCTGATCCCAAACTTTGTCCTGACCAGCAAGCATGTGATGGTGAGCATACGATTGGTTGAGTGGGGGGCTCTTGGTTTCTAAAACTCTGGTTTAATATTTTCTATAGCTCTTTGGGTGAAACAAGTTTTTGTGACATGTAAATATTTTTCAAACAAGAAAGCATATTTGATTTGATCTCACACACTATATTTATATATGTTCATCATTTCCTATGATTTTAATTCTAAAACTTCATTTAGTGTTCACTAAAGCCATTTCACACATGTGTGTATTCCTGAAGCTAAATATCACTATCTCTAGTTTAGTCCATGAAAACTCCACACATCTTTTGTTGCACTTTTTTTGTTTCACATACACCTTGTTTCAGATTTTCAAATTATTCTTCTGAAAAATCTAATGTTCACATTCCTAGTGTCTAAAGTTTTTGTTACGTTTTAATATAGTTTGCCTAGTTTAATTTCTGATTTTAACATATTGGAAACATTTTATAATTTGGGTATGCTCATTTCTTACCATTAGTCCAATGCACTCAACTCATATTTGTGTAGCATAAACTGTTATTCTAGGATTCTTTAAATATATCTTAGAATTAAAATAGACAAAGCAAATAATTTTTTGTTATGTATTTGATATAAATTCTTTATCCTATATTTTAATGATTTTTTCATTGTGATTTAAATTTAGATTCAATTTTCACTATCATACTTTTCATACCTATCATACATCATTCAAATTGTTATTTGTGTTGTCATCTACATTTTGAGATTCTGGTAGTTAAAAGTCATTCATTTTCTTGTCATTTAATTTCTTATTAAACATAACTTTTATCCTGATTATCCATGTCATGGCCATATTTATATCATTGGGTTACGCTGTCATCCTTATCATTCAAAGTCATTGAAAAATTAATTAAGTGGGTCTTTTTAGATTGACGAGGACCTGGCTAAAATTAATGTGGATGATCCAAAGTACACATCCGGGGACGCCACCCTCAATGGGGTAATCTGAATCTGCACTTGCCTGCATAGCGAACTCTCTCTACAGTCTTTTTTTTTTTTTGCGGTGGTCTGTTTAAAAAAAAACAACAACTGACTTAGTACTAAAGCATCTAGTTATGTACTAAAACTTCAGCTACTTTCAGGCTACTCACTTTTTAGTCTTGACTTCCTTCATTACTAATCCATTAGATTTACTCAAAATAGTTCATATACGTGTAGTTGCCTTTTAATGGATATAATATATATTAATTTTGTGTACTATCTGTTGTTTCCAATTTTGCTCTCTTGTTTTTGTGCTAGTACGTATGTGATGAGTTATATAACCTAGTCAGATAAATAACGTTCTGTTGAATCATCATTATTAACTGCTTACATTTTTTAAATACACTTTGTTTTTCCAACCTAATGGTAATAGTGGTACTTGGGCATGCCAGATAAAATCCTAAGCTTTTAGTCAAATTTCTGAGACACTGTTGGAACATACTGGAGCAGTCTGTGTAAATGTTGAAATGCACAGCTCAATACATGCCCTTTACTATTTTTTATTTATTTTCAACTTTTGCAACTCTTCAAATATTTTTGACCGGTACTAAGTAAAGTAAATCTTGTTGGACTAAATTGATCCATTAGGCCAGTACAGCAGCTTTCACCAGTTTCGTTCAGTAATTCAGTAATGTGCCTTATTTTATAATCTATCATAAGTTGCCTTTCTCATGTGATAAAAACACTGTTGAGTTTTTAGTCCAACTAAAGTATTAAATAGACCTACCCTTTCTGTTTTATTTTATGATTTTTTAGAGTAGATGGATGCTGCCACTGCCACTGCTCTATAGATTTAGTCCTTAGTACTGCCATCTCACTTAGTTCTGGCTTGGTATTTCACTCTTGGGGAAACTTTTCTTTTTGTTAGGCTTACTATTTGTAGATCAGCAATGTTTCTTTTGTGTTTTTTATCCTTTAGAATGACATTTTTACTTAATTGTGTATTGTTTGTGTTATTTTCGTGTGAAAAATGTGCAATAAATCCTATTGTTATGCCTTTATATATCAGTAAAGGCTAATAAAGTAATGTTAACAAAAAATGTCCAATTAGGTAAACAGTAAAGTTCTTTAAAAATAATTATCTATTCACACAAGGAAAGCTACGTTTTGTGTGAAAAAAAAAGGACGCAATAATACAATGGTATTTTTCAGGCATTTTCATTTCCAATTCATGAAGCAAGAATTAGAAAGAAAAGAAGATTAGCAAATGAAAAGATGTTTAGTACTGCATTAATATAATGTCACTCTGACTTATTTCGTCACTAGAATTTTTGTTTGAATGTATGTCACATACTGTGTTTGAGACGATGTTTGAATTGTTTTCAAAGTATGTTGAATTTTATAGTTTACATAATATAAAGTAATCAATTTGGTACTAAGTATTAATAGTTTGAAAAGTGTGTGTATCCATATACTAAGTAATAAATTGTATTCCTGCCAACTACCATTCTTTTCAGATTTTGTAGAATTAAAAAAAAACAACTTCAGAATCAACACTCTCTTTGAAGGATACTGTTGAGGTTTGTTTGGACAAGTCCTCTACAGTACTTTATTTCCCAACAAGCATTATTGCTATTACTCTGATGTTAATTTAGGTATAAAATCTAAATGTCCCTGAACTCAAGATGGGCAACTCTTGAGGGCAAGATAAGTTCAGCTTAACAAAAACAAAACTAAAATGTTGGCAGCTATGTAGTTGCAAAAAAAAAAAAATTTTGATGCATGGCTGTGTTGTGGTTGACTATTATGAATGCATTTATATATCAAGGCCTTTGACATTTGGTTGATACATTTTAAAAATATTTTTTTTTAGCCGATGTGTGTTTTTTTTTTGTCAATAATATATAACTTAGATATTTCTATGGATTGGTCTCAGTCTTTTTAGAAAAAAACTTTCTTCAGTATTTATCATATAGTAGGCTTGCATAGTTAATGTATTTTAAAAAATTAATATAAAAAAAACTTTACCTGTTCCAACTTATGTAGCAGGAGTATCTTTGAGAGATTCCAGCATAGAGAACAGAACAGTATTTATTGTACCTCTATCAGAGACCTATAGAGTTTAGGAAAAATGTACTGTTTTCATTCAAGAAAGACCCCACATTTTGTTTATTAACATTACCTAGTATAGTATACTTGTTTACTGTTTTAAGAAAACAATTTTCTTAATATATGTGGTTTAAAAAATGTTTGTTTTGCTTTTTAACATTTCTAAAAGAGTGTTTGAATACAACAGAACATTTTATTATTGTTCATTGAATGTTTTAGGGAATCTTTTTTTGCCATCTTGGGAGAGACATAAAATCAATATTCGTCCATCTTGGCAGGAAGTGAGATATCTTTATATATATATACTATGTTGGGAGATACACTTCACAAATACCCCTCAATCTGTAACTGTTGATTCCGTTTTTGGACAATAACAACCATCCACAACCATTTACATTTTCAATATGAGCATAGACACAGTTTGTAATTATGATTTTCATAGCTTGTGCATCCTTTGTGTTTGTTGTTATGTATTAGTAATTAGTATTAGGTATAGTAATTACATTAGGCATGACAAGGTAAGTTCTTCTGTTCATAATTATCACTAGAGGCAGATAGTTTTGTGAAGATGATCTGTTCTAAAAACCATCATAAACAATAATCTGATTTGAATGGTATGACCGTGTAAATGTTTGATGGCAGTGCTTGTGACTGTTGTAGTCACAGTAATTTTTTTTTATTGATTGATTTCCATCCGTAGATCGATGAAGACCTGACGGCCAAGATCAACATGGCAGACTACAAATTTTCGTTCCACGAGAAAGGGAAACTGTTTGCACCTGCCTGGTGTGCACCTGAAGGTGAGCTCTGAGCCTTAAAGTAGGAACATTTAATCAGCAGCTACGTGTACTACTGTACTGCAAGCTATATTCCGCTACTGTTCAAGTTAAAAATTAAAAGCAATTTTTTTTAGGAGAAACATAAAAAATGAATAGGGCATGTAAAGAAAAACTGGCATTTTCTTTTTTTCACACAATGAAATTGTAGAAAATCTATAGGGACAAAACTTCAAGATATTTTTAGACGTCATGCTGGACTTCCTAAGAAAGGTTTAATACCAAAAAAGTTTCTGACTTGGCTGGCTTGCACCTGACTGTCTTGATTGTTTATTCTACACTCTACATTGTTTAGACACGCACCATAGCTAATTAATTCAATGTGCTGTTTAGTAAAGTGAGTTTAATGATGGTATAGTAAAAAGCCTGTTTGAAGATGAGATACAAAAGAAATGACTAAGTGAATGTAGTAAAACATACATTTCTTTGATGGTATAGTGGAAAAAGTCATGTAATAACAATACAAATCTACTTTCTCTGCCTAGAGAATTTTAGCATTGTGAATGGGGGTAGTTGGGAGAGGAGGTGGTATTTATTAACTGAAATAGAATGAAATGCAAAGAACTAGTGTTTTTCTATTTTTGAAATTATTTTAAATGTATGTGTAACTTGTACAGCTCTGCAGAAAGCTCCAGAGGACATCAACGTAAGAGCTGCTGATATGTGGAGCTTTGCCATCCTGCTCTGGGAGCTGGAGACTAGGGAGGTTCCGTTTGCTGAATTGGAGCCAATGGAAATTGGAATGAAGGTCAGGAACAATAAAAACTTAAATTATTGTATTCATTCATAATATTAATTCATAAGAAAAAGTTTCATCAACACCTTAGTCCATAATAGACCCGCACTTTCAATTCCACAACAAAAACTCAATGATTGGTAAATTTTCATTTTTTAAAAAGCAAAAAAAAATTCTACAATTCAGCTATTGAAAAATCATTCTGCCCGAGACTGGTGAAAGGTCAGATCCTTTTTTTTTTCTTTAAATAGACACCCTTCATTGAGGAAAATATACTCACCAGGGTCACAGGGATAAAAAGGTCTGCTGATAAAAATATACACGCACGGGACAGAGGGGAAAATGTAGTTTGATGGAAATATACACGCCTGGGGCTGTAAGGGTTAACATTAAGAGTGGTATGTCCTAATGTTATTATTTGCAGTCCATTTCAAATTCTAAGCACTTTGTTCCAGTATTCTTTATGTTTGTGTGTTTTGTTTTAAAAAATGTCAGGTTGCCCTTGAAGATCTGAGGATCTCTGTACCGCCTGGCATCTCCAACCACATGACCAGGCTGATCAAGATCTGCATGAACGAGGAGCCAGGCAAGAGGCCCAAGTTTGACATGGTCATCCCCATCCTGGAGAAAATGAAACTGTCCAGCTAAGGAAGGAGCCTTTCGGCCTAGACTAGACCATTCTAAACCAGGGGGAGGGTGGAACTAATAGAACTGCTGCTGTATCTATTCAGTACACTTGTATTATATCTTCTATTGGTCTTATAGTTTCATTTTCTTAAGCAAAACAAAAAAGAAGCAAGAAAAAAGGGAGTTGTCTTTTCTTTATTTGACTTTGTGATCTCCCTTTTATTAAGGTGCTAATTAGTTGGGCTGAGCTCGAACCCATAAATATCTGTATGTGTGATATATATATATTATATTTTATTTTACATATGTCATTGTAATATTTTGTTTTACTAATGACATTTAGCTGTGAAGCTGTCTGCAATTGAGAACAATTACCATTTCTCTCCCTACTCTATATTCATCTCACTTGCTCGATTAACAATCTTTTGACTAGCTGCCTGAGATTTCAGACACCCAGAAAACCTTTTACTTTACATGCCACAACATTTTCTAGCCTTTTAATTCTACCAGCTCAAGATTCAGATGCCATTAAAACACAAAGGCTCTTCTTCTTCCCATCTGAAATTCTCCACTTTTAATAATTATAAGTTTCCCTTCAACATAATGCACAATTCTATTCTTTGATAAAATTGTGTATATTTTTTAAAGTCTGAGGTGAGAGAGAGGATTTAATTTTGCCATGGTTCCACTCTTCCATTGTTCATCAATAATCCTTAGCCCCTCTCTCTCCTCAACACTACCCTTCTCCCAGACACGCCGCCTACTCTGGTAAAGATAAAGTCTACACCCAAGTTATGCTTACAATGTATAAGACAAAATTTGCATGCCTAGAGATTAATCTCACCACCATTATATATATATCATAACTTTGTATAAGATTACTGTGAGCTAATCATGTATTAGATTACTGTGAGCTAATCATATAAGTCATACCTGTATGTATAAGTTTACTGTGAGCTAATCATGTAAGTCATACCCTGTATGTATTTATTATTACCATACTTATTTTAACAAGCAAATTATTGACTGTATGTGCGGTTCACTGTAAGTGTTTTTGAAAGTACTACTGTGTAAATTACATTGACTGTGTCCTAAATTGTCCATTGGCCGTTTTAATGTCATGTAATAGAATAATTATGTAGTTTAAACAAATATTTGTCAGCATTGTAGTAATACTATTAGGATTTTTAACGGTAAATATGCTGTTACTGGTGTTATTCTTGTGTGAATGTTTTTAAAACACTTTTAGAATTGGTTACAAAATGGTTTTAAGATCAAGTAACATACAATATCAATGGATGTCATAGTAGATCAGCCTAGTGTCCATTGTTCTATTATCACGGCTGGTTGTTCTAGATCAGGGGTCGGGAACCTTTTTGTCTGAGAGAGCCATGGACACCACACATTTTGAAAAGTAATTCTGTGAGAGCCATACATTATGTTTAAAACTAAAAATTCAAGTAAATGTGGGCATTTTTTGTAATTTCAACACTAAAAGTACAATAATTATGTCTCTGAATTCTTCTGATGCTGAGCTGCAGTAGACTTTAGCTCATTTGTAGAATGAAATATTGATATGCAATTAATATGTAGATCAATAAGTCTTTAAAAAAAACATTTTTTTAAATAATCGAACATTTGTCTGCGAGCCAGATGCAGCCATCAAAAGAGCCACATCTGGCTCGCGAGCCATGGGTTCCCGACCCCTGCTCTAGTTGTTCACTTTTGGAGCTTCAGATACTGTAGCTCAGTCATCTAGTAATCCAGTGATGAACTTTTTATGCATTTAGCATTACAATTTGTCTGACAAAGCTGTTTTTCTATAGATAGAATCTTTTTTTTTTAATTTTTATGTCAAACATTTTCTGTTTTTCCAGAGTTGTGTTTATGTACTGCGTCTGTGTTTATCAATGTTTTGTTTAATGTCAAAAAATATTTTTTTGGGCTTTTAACCCCTCCTATAGGAATGTTTTCTATTGCATCTTTTAATCTTCTTTCTTCTGAGTGTGATATGAAATGGTTCTGCTTTTTAAAAAAATACTCATGCCTTGATGGAATGACTGTGAACATATTTCAATGTCTGTATGTTGATGATGGAAAAATGTGAAGCATTTGGTTTGTGTGTGTGTGTGTCTGTGACTAACTATTTTCTTTCATGTGAGTTTGTATGTAAATATTCGGATTTCAAAAATTGTTTTAGCGTCTGCACTTGTATGAATCAGTCTGTCATGTTTTTAAGTATTTTTTAGCTGAACAAAAAAATTTAGTTTTTTTACTTTCAAAGTTTGATTATAAGACTTGAGATATCACTAGTGTTATAAATGGCATGGTTCACATATCAGCAGCAAATATAAGTCCACACTAACCAACCACGAATGAGTGTAGGATGCAATCATCTTCTTTGTAGAAGGAGCATCTGTAATATATAATTTAAGATAAATCCTGGCACATCAAATGCAAGTCCACAATGAACTGATAATTGCTCGATACTTAACTGTCCATTGTTCTCAAATGAGTTGAGAAATGAAAGTCCACTTTACTGCTTCGTGAACCACAGTGACCATCATATCTATCCAATATACAGGACTACATCAAAAGGTGCACAAAGTCTGTATAAGAAACATTATTATAGTATACACAATTTTTCTTATGTTCAGTATAGACTAGGCTTGTGGTAGGTTTTATTTTACACATTTAAACAAATTACTTTTACATAAGAGTTCTGAAACTTTGTAAGTTTATGTCTGTGAATAACAGGACAGTGCCAATTTTTTTAAAAGAATATTGATGTTGTCTAGAATTTTGTAGAGCGGAAGATTTAAAAGCATTAATTATTTTTGGTGACCTGCAATGTCCATTTCGCTAACAAAACCTCATGCATTAAGATCACCAGCGTCCAATATGTCTAACCATGATAGCAGCTTTTTCCCCTGGTCTATCAGATACAACCTTGGTTCCTGTAAGAAATCTAAACTAAGAGGTTATAGAACTAGGAAACAATGTGATGTTCTGATAACGCTGCTCCACACAAAATTAAACTACAGTATAAATCCAATTAGTAATGGTTCACTTTATAAACTGGGCTTTACACTACTGTCTAGTCAAAATTACCACAAATGTAATTGTGTCCTTCTTGTTTTATAGAAATGTGAAAACTTTTTTTTATTACAATTGCTTTCATTATGTTAAGTCTAGAAATGTCACTACCATTGATTATGAAGTATACTGATAACTAGTTAGTTAATGAATCAACATTTTTTAACCCTACTGAGCCAGCAAGTTATGTAGTAAACCTCAACATGGGTATTTGTTGTTTTGTTTTTTTTAAATTTAAAACACTCAATATAAATTCTTAAATCTATTTTATATTAAAATTAAAGACGTTATGAAAAGTTGAGTTTTTGTAACTATTCATACTCAAGCTTAACTGATAAAAAAAGAAATAACAATAAATATGTGTGCCCTGTTTTATAGCTTGATTTCTAACGACTTTACACATTTTAGTCAAATGATCATCTAGAATTTTAAGCAGTCAATATAGATATTTTGTATATGTGTTAATTCTCATAAATAAGGAAAGAATTTGTCCTTGTAATAACTAACAACTAGTAAAGAAATATTTTTCACCCATAAGATCAGTGATTTATTTTCAAATAGGCAGCCTTATTTTTAACCCTTACAGTCACGGGCGCGTATATAGCGGAACTGAAGGCAGCATAGATAGAAGTAGGTCGGTACGGGAAGAGTTAACACATTTTATTTTTGCTTGGTTTTTGTGTATGGGTGTTATCATTGATCTTTTTTTTTTGTGTGTGTGTGCAGTTATTATTTAACTAATTTTAGAAAATGCTATAGCCTGTGTGAATGTGGAATCTGCATGGAAATAATTTATCACCCGCAGGCAAAAACATTCAGGAAAGAAATAATAAAGCCAATTGAGCATAAAATAATTTCTTACATGTAAACATGGGCTGGATTTCAGCTACAGGTGTCTCCATCAAGCCTTGGCAATGCTTTCTTCAGTACTGTTAAAAATATAATTCTGATACATGTTGAAGTGGCCCATGTTCCTTACATCCCTGCCCTTTATAAGCCACTTTGTAAGATCTTTTGTTAGGTTAGATTTATTTTAGCTGGTCATTCAACGTCCACTACATGTATTTAATAAATATTAATGTATATTGTGCTTGAAAAAATAAATTGCATGTGACCTAGTGAGCTAGACATCTGAACAATTTGTGTGTGTTTCTCTTTTCTGCATGTCGGATAATCAAGAAAAAAAATTCTATTCATTCTCTAAACAAGGGGATCACAACCACGGCCTGTGGGCCAGATCTCTCCCACTAAGTATATAAATGTGCACAGGAAACAAGATTTCTGTCCCCTTCACCTCTGCCAACTTTCAGACATGTGTACCGCTTGATCTCTTGTCATAAAATATTTTCCTCCCTTTTTATATCTGTTATAAATGTGAAAGTGTTTGAACAACTTCTTTATATATTTACTACCGTAACAGTTCAATGAAAACTAACTATGAAATGTTTCATTGTATGAATTTCATCTCACAAGTTTTTGTTATCAACTAGACCAGATTAAATATTGTATGTTTGAAACTAATTGTGAACTTATAGTATAAGTTTAGTTTAATTTTTTTAACATCTTGGCCCCATTAAAAGAATTTTGGCCAGCTCTGTGGCTAGAAATGTTTATAGATTTTTCTTGTTTCCTTTATGGACTCCAAGTATACACTTGTTTCTTGTATATTTTGTTGTAGTTGTTATATAATTACTTCTGCCTTGTATTATTTAAAAAAAAAAAAACAACATAGCATATGTACAATGTTTTTATATCACTGCCTTACATTAATATATGACATTTATACATATACATAATAAGCATATTTGTATTTTGTATGTACTGATATAAATACAGGTTGTAATGTTTTATATGGTCATACATACCAAAAGTATTTGCTGCTAGTTAATAAACATTTTTTTTTGCTTAAAGGTAAAATAGTCTAGTCTTGTGAATGAGTTCAGTGGTTTTGAGTTTGATTTTAATTGAAATAAGTTTTTGTTTTCAAATAAGTTAATAACAAATACAGGTGTGCCAGAAACGGAAGTCTTATTGCATATGCAAGTGAAATTCACCAGCCTCTTAAATTATGGTAATAGGATAATATAAGCTTTACCAGTGGCAACATGAGAATTAATTAAGTCTTAGCAATTAAATTCTTATGTAAAAGTTAAAAACAGTGAATTAATTGCTCATCATCAGAAAATTATATTATAATATTTATAATCAGCCTGCAAGAGCAAAAAACGTGTATTTGGAAATGGAAGGGAAGAAATCTAAATAAATTCACTAAAGGGAAAGGAAAAGCTACACAGCTGGACACATTAAGGTTTAAATATGTTGTTTTATTTAATTATTACATTAATGCTATAGATCAAGATCAAGTTTGAAAAGACACCATTGCACTGGGTCCATATGAAGACAGAATAATACAATTAATTACTGTAATTATAAAACTTTAAAATTCATTACTGGTACTTTCAAAATTTACTTTGTTTTTGTTATGCTGCTTCTTATCTTATATATTACAGACGCTCCTTCTATAATTACTATAAAGAAGATTATTGCGTCCTACACTCATCATTGGTGATAAGTTACTGGTTTTCCTGGTTTGTTCAGGCAACCAATTCCATGTGCTTATGCCACTCTTGTGTATGAAATAATATGACTTCAAAAAGTGTATGGGCCTAAATATATATATGTTGGATACTTAATATTCATTATTCAGAGAACTTCATATAAAAATCTAATATTTAACAGACAGCTCAATTTATTATAAATATTCTGAGCATACCAAACTTTTTATACACAACCAGGGACAAAGCCAGATTTTTTTTCCAGGGGGGGGGGGGGGCTGAACGCTTGACAAACAGTTACCAAATTTCAGGAGGGGGGGGGGCTGAACTTTTGCGTACAAATTTTATAAGTACATATTTAAACAAACGTAAGGAAAGCAATATTTAATTAAACAAAATTCCAGGTCTTCCTCCCCTGTGGCTTCGCCCCTGTACAACTGCACTGTTTTAATTTTTAAAAAAAGAACTCAATACTTAAACACACATTCAAACTTTATAAGCATAGCCTACGATAGCTTAAGATTTTATATATATATAAGCAATAGGTTTTAATGAGATAAAAGATTCCGTTATTTTCTTTAAAAATAGCTGATACCACCACGGCGTTTTCACTACAAATAAATTCTGTTTGTCTAGAGTCTAGACATTATGACCAGCTCCAACTTGGAGGCAAGTAATAAGTAAGTAACAATCAACCTCTTATATTTCCATGTGGGCCCGCAGCGCTTTGCCCAAGTAATCCTACTGCAATTGTCCTATTTAGTTTCTGTTATATTCGCCCTTCACCTCTGATTCGTCCCAATCATAAAATATGCCTAAAAGATAAGCGTAATGCTTGCTATAAAAAAAAAAGAGGTATTTTTAGTGTATAAATAAAAAGGCAAAAAAAATATGGAACGCTTCACGAATTTGCGTGTCATCCTTGCGCAGGGGCCATGCTAATCTTCTCTGTATCGTTCCAATTTTAGTATATGTACTGCGTTAACAGTACATTTTAAATTAGGCATGATTTACTTATATAGTCTTCTTTAAACAAATAACAAGTTATTGTGTCTACTTTTATACATTTTTAATCATATTTTGATTAAAAAAAAGGAAATAATTTAATTCATTAGATTTATTAACTGTATATGTTTTGTTTCAAATCTAATTTACTAGTTTTTATAAAAATTAGTAAATTTTTTTATTTACAATTGAACCGAAAACCTAATTAAAATAATTTTGTTTAAAACAGTTTAGGGCATTACCTCCCTTGCTTATTAAACTATAGTCTATAATGACAGCAGTTACTTCCCCTTTGACCGTGGTTAACGTGAAATGGAAGGAAAAATGCGGCTCTTTGTTGCGCCAACAGACGTTCCCGTTAAAAGTACAGAGGGCTATGTTTATTTTAAGTAATTGTTTATATTTATTATATTTTGCAATAACTATTGTTTGTTTTGTGCATTCGTAATAATATTTTTACAGGCTTAGAGCTATAGGCCTATGTAGGCCTAGATCTAGGCTATATACTATATCTTGTGAGACTTGCCAGCATGTGTGAAAAAAATACATAATATACAAGGATTAGGCCTATAAATATAAAGCCATTTAGGTAAAAGTCAAACCTGCCTTCATGTTTGCAATTATTTTTTTCCTTTTTGTAATAATAGGCCTATTTGTATAGGCGTATGCTCCATGTAGGCCTTTAGTCCTACGAAGGCCTATAGATAATTAGATATCTTTCTTGTTAGACGTGTGTACCAATTAATGCGTTAACTGCATTTAATTGTATTTAATTAAATGTGTGTATTTAAGTGGCTTTTAAGTTTTAAGAATAATATATAAAAATAGGAATGCGTCTTTCGGTGGCCTCATGCGTGCGTGACCTCCCCTGAGCCTGACTTGATATCACTTAGCTATATATATAGCCTACATAATATGTACATTATACATGGAGTGCCCAATCACTTAAACTAAAAGAGGTGTTTAAATTGTATGTATTTCCTGGTCAAATCGGCCATCTTATCACGGTTTACTTATCTATATATAAACCTAGAAACACCAGAGGACAGAAGGGCAAAGAGTAAAGTAGTATTTAATACATAAGGCATAAAAACTCTGATTTAGAAATACAACCCAATAACAACCTGTTACAAAGCTCAGATAAACATAAAGAAAAAAACACTTTCCTTATCCCCTATGCGAGAACAAATGCATATAAGAACTCTTTCTTCCCGAGTGGCATTCGGACATGGAATGGGTTGCCTGAGCAAACCAGGAAAACCAGTAACTTAACATGATTTAAAACATTAATAAAAATGCAAGATAGACTCCGACCACAGATGAGCGCTAGGAAGCAATAATCAAAGGAGCGTCTGTAATGTATAAGATAAGAGTCTGCATTTTCTGCACATTTGTATGGTTTATTTTAAGTGATTGGGCACTCCATGTAGGCTATATATAGCTCAGTGAGTAGATCTATATAGCCTATCATGCACGTCATTTGTGTGCGCACTGAAATCTAGCAAGTTGCCCTTTTTGTGTCTAATTTTCTACTGATCTCCCTTTACCAATATAAACATAGACCACATTCACCTATCAGAGCGAACACAAAAATAAAATTGGTTTGTTTACGAACCAGATTGAAGCTTAATTCAAGTTAAAACTTAACTTTACGCTAATATAATGGCATAGGACCTATTAAATAAGATAAGATAATAATGCACTAATGTAAAGTCGTTATATATGTGTAAAGAGTCAGTTAATATACCGCTTAATTTATAACTCTGTGCATAGTCCTGTAATCTAGTCCTTTCCATGTTCCACAAAGACAAAACGGGCAACTATTCCAAATGTCACTGTGCCTCGAGTAAAGTCAAATCGAGCCAGAGAAAACGCCGGAAAGGTAATTTAGCGTCCCGCGACGGCGTAGACAGAACAAGGGCCACTTCCTCCTCACGCTCTCTACCGTCTCCGGGTCCGCCCGGAGCTAGCAAGGGCGTCAAAGATCAGCCTAACAGGGTCCAAAAAAAGTCCGCAGATTCAAAGGACTCGCGCCCGAAGACAAAGGAAGTTAAAAAGTTTCCTTACGCCAGTTTTGGTAAGTACATGTAGGTAGGGGCGAAGCCAGAAATTGTGTCCATGGGGGGAAGGGAGGGGGGGGGGGGCTGAACTTTCGCGTGACAAACATTTACGAAATTTTTTAGTGAATTTAGTATGTATTTAAAAAGAAAACTGTTCAAAAAAATATTTAAAAAAAATTCCAGCCAAGACCAGCATAACTATTTACGATGGTCTTGCCTCAGCTCTACCCCTTCCCACGTGGCTTCGCCCCTAAACGTAGATCTATATATGGGCAGGGCTGGCTCGTCCATATAGGCAACCTAGGCGGTCACCTGTTTTATTTGGGGATTTAAAAAAATAAACTAAATTTAAGTTTAGTACTTCTATGCGCTACTAGCATAGGCAGGCTAGGTATGAAAGGCGAAGGGTATTTTATTAAAGTTGTCTTAGAAAATAGGAAAGTATGCCCTAACACTAGCCTACTCATATATTCTCCCCGCCACAGGCACTTTAATGAAGGAGCAGAATTTGTTTTCGCCTATATAGGCTAGGTCTTGAATGCGTAAAAATCAATTTTGCTTTATGCTTAACGTGTTGTTATGTGTTGAGTTCTGTTGAAAAGTGGGACATTAAAAAAAAAAACTTTTCCCAAGATGGAGGGAAGTCAAAAAGTAGTAGGCCTTGGCACATTGAATTGTTATATTATAATAAACAATATAGGGCCTACACTTACAGTTAATGCTGACAGTTGTTAACAAAGGATAAAGGGGGCGGGGGAGTCAAAATTTTGAGCCATAAAATATTTATTGACATAAGCTTATTTTATGATTTTTATGATTTTCAAGCCTAATCAGTAATCTTCGGTAGAATAGTTTAATCTTGGCGATACATTTGAATAATATTCCATGACATTGTTTTTTGTGTGTGAAAACGCGGGCTTTTCAAGATTTTAAAATTAACCAATGTTTTATTCCCCTCTTATATCTACGAATCCAAAGGCAGAAGCAGTGACCTTACGTTTGGTTCTGACCTACCGCACGTAAAACCAAACCCTTACGCTGACACAAACTACCGTGAGTAGCCTATTATTGCATTTCTTAATGTCATTTGACACCAGCACTATCAAAGTTATTAATTTTAAAAAAAAAGCCTTATCCTATTTTTTTTTAACAACTAAATGTCTTATCTTGTATATTACAGACGCTCCTTCTATAAAGAAGATTATTGCGTCCTACGCTCATCCGTGGTCAGATTCTGATCTTGCATTTTTATAAACGTTTTAAATGATGTTAAGTTACTGGATTTTCCTGGTTTGTTCAGGTAACCCATTACATGCCCGAATGCCACTCGTATAAGGGATAAGGAAAGTGTTTATCTGAGCATGTGTATTTTATTCACGCCTACTTGTTAGACCAGCACATTAGAAGGTTCAGATTCAGCAGTAGGGCATGTGGCATACCCAGCGGCCACACCACGTCGTATCGACGGGGAAAAAAACTTAGTTGCCACGTGTCTTCGTGGTGTCCACGTAGGGTAGAAAATCAAAAGAAAAGGGTTTGAACTCAATACACGGCTTGTGGTGTTATTGTTTATTCAACCAGGAGTAGATTACCTGAGTCTACCCGACACGGAATTCATCTAAAGAAAGTTATAGCTGTTCTTCATTGTTGAACAGACAGTGCCATGATCCTGCAATGACATTGGTGAACTCCCTGATGGGACTCGGTGCAACGAGTTCGGCTTGCGTACCGAAGGTCCCGGGTTCGAATCCTGGTGCAGGCTAGGATTTTTTTCCCGGGTCTGGAGGGTGTCCCTGAGTCTACCTAGCTCTTATGGGTACCTGACCTTTGTTGGGGGTTAACATAAAGGCGGCTGTGCATAGTGCTGGCCACACAATCACCTAGTACATAGGTTCTCAACCTTTTTCGGCTCACCGCCCCCCTTTAGCCTACATTTTGTTCCGCTCACCGCCCCCCCCCCAACTTAATTTTAATTAAACATTAATATAATTAATTCTAAAACAAATTTATTTGTATTATTAATTTAGAAATATAAGAGACTTATTTAATAGCACTAGATCATGTAATTTCTGTAATTATTAATGTTTAACATATAAACTCCTTCAATGGACAAAACATTAATGCAGGAAATGTTTATTTACAACTGTTTAACGTAAATTATTTTAATCCTCTTCTAATTAATTCTTGTTATGAATGCCATAATGTTGAATGTATATAAAGAAATAATAATAATCAGTAATATTTGTTATATTACAAAACAGAACTTGTTCGGCATTCGGCATCACTATTGAATCAAATGTGGAAACATTTGTTAATTAAAGGGAGATAATTAACCCGTTTCATTTGAGCTAATATTTCTGTATTTTTTATTTATTATAAAAATATAAATGGCTTACATTTATAACTTTGAAATGATCAAACTGTAAAAAGTATTTAACAATTAAATAAATATTACATGACTAAAGAGTTTATATCTATATTTTCAAGCACTGCAATAACTAGGCCTACTCAGTTTGTATGATTACAACGTATCAATACCGTTTAACTATGATGTAGTTCTACATTGAAACACTTGAAGGATTCAAACGGATTAAAGGACATCTCGGTAAAACTGAGATCAAAATATCATTAATATTAGCACATGATAGGGCGACAGTCCGGTGAACCAACCACAGGACCAGCCGGCCGCACACCATATTAGCCAAATACTGACCCTACTTCATCGAAAAGTCATTGCGATTCCTATTTCCCTTTAATTTAATAATATGCATGCCTACTGTTGGCTGATATCAGATATTTAGCAGCACTTGCGTTTGCATCATATTTCATCCAAAAACTAAATGACTCAAATTGCTGTGGTGTTCAAATTATATCGGGTACGTTTGTACCACCCCTTGCTCTTCACCGCTCCCAATTGCCCCCGGGAATGTCAGCACCCCCCTAAAGCTTCTCACCGCCCCCCCGGGGGGGGGGCGATAACGCCCCTGTTGAGAACCTATGACCTAGTATGTCGTGGCTACAGAAACTGGTGAACGCTGCTTCACCGGTCCTGTCCTATGGATTAATTTGGTCCGACGGGTACTTTACTTTTACCCTGTGTATTAAAAAAAAAAAACTATTTGTAAAGTTTCAAATATTTTGCATAAAATTATTTGTGCATTTATCTTAAGAGTCCCCTGACTCAAATGTCAAGTTGAACAATGACTCTGCCTCTGCTGCCAAGAAGCCTAATGCCCCGACACCGTGCGCCATGGCTAATAGACACCCCGTTGACACCAGGGCAAGGAGGGCGCCACCACCCCAGGATGAGAACATGAGCCATTGCGTGGCGAATGACGAGACGGACGATAACGGTGACGATGACGAGGAAGCAGATTATGACGAAGAGGACGATGAGGAGACAGCGGGTGTCCCACAAGGTTTGGAATTATATTGTGTGTTGTTTTTTTTAGGATAACGACATGTGTTAGTCAGGAGGGGGCATGAGATAAATTAACTTTACAAATTGTGTTGTTGGCGTTCATCTGTTACAATTTAAGTGTGGTGTTACATATCCGGGTCTTTTGTAGTCTGTCTATAGGGTCTTGTTCAATTTGAAATAATACTCTCAAGCCACTCGATGGATGTTTAAAGAAGAATTTAATGCTTGAACGTGTGTACAATAACAACATTCAACTTCACTCTATGTACAAAAACAATTAGTGAGGGCAGGCTTTTTATAAACAGGAAGCGAAGCCAGGATTTTTGTAATGAGGGTTGGGGGACAAACAACCACCAATTAATAAAGAGGTCTGTTATTTTACATTGTGTTAACAGTGTTTGCGCTTTTATCCCTTCTCCCTCATTGTTTTCAATACGATTATGATACAAACTATATCACACTCACCGACGGAGACAGACATACTAATTTGCCTCATGGAAAAAAAAACAGTAGTCCTACCCTAGCCTACTATTCTATAGCAGGAGGTGTGAGTAATGGGCATAATAATCTTCTATCCAGATGGAACTTAATTATAGGCCAAGCGTAGACTTGATGTATTTGTTTTTAAACAGCTTTTGTGTGTGTTAAGTTTCAGAGCTGATAGTATTTACCCAGCGGGCACACCGCGTCGTATCGACGGGGAAAAACGTTGAAACCACGAAAAAACGCGGAAACGTCGTATCGACGGGGTTTGCACGCTGGGTGAAGGCTTCAACTATCTTTCAAACACCTTTTCTTTTCCCCCTTTCTGAAGCCGTGCAGGCCATGAGGCAGACTAAGGTAGGCTTGACCAATAACAACACCAAGAACGCAACTGACCTACACAAGAGACAGATGGAGGACCTTGCCAGGTCCGTTTCCAGCACTCACCTGATCAAGCGCCTGTCCAAGGAGGGCTACTTCAACTACAACTACTCCCGCCACGAGAGGGTGAACTACCCGAGCATCGCCCCCAGGTTTGTGCACAACGCCTCAGCCTCGAGAGTTGGCAGGAAGAAAAAAGCTGAGAAAACTGTCCAGCTTGTGGCCTGGTAAACTGGCATTAAATCAGCTAATACAACACATGGCACCCTGTACACATGTTATCAATGAACAGTCGGGCCTTCTTGTATTTTATAGAATTCACTTCGTTTTACTTTTTTTTAAAATGGTTTTTTAACTAACAAGATAAGTCAGATAAGTACAGTGATGTCCCCTTGATTATATTACTAAAGGCGGGAAAATTAGCGGATAAACTATATGCAATTCAAAATTGGCTATTTGAAAATGAAAAGGGCGGCAAAATCAAACAAGAAGATTTCAAAGAAAGAAAGTTGTGGGGGACAAAATAAGTCAACATAGTATTAAGTCCACTATGCTAAAAAAAATGTACCAGTATATATCCTTCTTGTCATCTCAGCAATTCATTCTAGCTTTTCATGTATTATAGTCTAGGTCCTACCAGAAATACTATTTCAAATAGTTTCCCAGTTTCAGGGTAGCATTGTTTTATTGTGTAAGTATAGAAAATGTCTACAAATATAGCCAATAAATTATCAACAATGTTTTGAAATAAAAATAATTTGTGATGTATTCAACCTTTTGTTTAGTTTCATATTTCTTTTACAAGTTAAGCCAGGCCAGCCTCACACAGTACACTCACTAGGCATACTAGTAGAGAAAACAAACACCAATCTTAAAAATGTATGAAATGTCCTATCAGTAGTATCAGACCATTCTTTGTTGTTTATTTTGCCAGCAGTTCAGTCCAACCTTGATTTAAGGGCGTATTAAATGTCTTACCTTCTACATGTAGTAAATTAGTTATGGAGCTTTGTCATCAACTGACAACTTTTCTTGCAAGATTTAAAAAAATGTGCCCAGGGACTTGTTGGAATGTTTGCCAAGATGGCTTTTATATCAGTTGAAATGGGGGGAAAATCATGACAAAAAAAACAACATATGAATTGCAAAACATCAAGGTATATAAATTAAAATCCACATACAACACAAAAGCCACAAAATAATAATCAAAGCCTATCATTTTTTACTTTGTTCACACAGTAAGCTAATAATAAATGAATTTAAAAAAAGCAACACTGAAAGACACAATAAACCAAGATGGAAATACTTTTATTTCATTAAGAAAAGTATTCTGAACATAATTTTTGATTATTTAAAATGTAAATGTTCACATTTATTAATTTAACAATGCAGTGATTGTTTGACTTTCTGTAATACAATCTGTTAACTTTCTGTGGTACAAATACTCTGTTAAAATTTAGCTCTTTCATATTAGGCATAAGGTTATTTTGTAGATTCAAACATAAGCTAATTATCTGTACAAGGCGAGTTCATTTTCTGTTGAGCTAAGTGTAGACCCAAATTCTGTTAAAAAGAATGTGTGCTAACTAATTGTTGCATCATGTTTGCTTAACTAATTGTTGTATCAGGTTTGTTTAACTATTGTTGTATCAGGTTTGTTTAACTATTTGTTGTATCAGGTTTGTCAACTTTCTCAGATGTGTGTGTGTGTGTCAACTTTTTGTTGATCTAAGTGGTGTACATGTTATCTTTTTGTAGTATCATGTATGTGTCCACTATTTGTTCACTTATTATAACATCATTTGTGAAAAAAACAAATTGCTCAAACAACAAGTTAGTGCTTTTGATAGCTACTGTACATTGTAATTTAAAAAAATCAACTATCAATTTCTGCTGCAACAGGTAAATTTCCCAAAGAATGGTCTAAATTATAATACGACTATACAACAGCAACAATTTCTGCAACTTTTAGCAGTTTTGTTCAAAATGAAATTGAGAATTTGCAGACAAAAACAATAACACCAGAAGCATTAATAGCATGCAGATATTTTAATGATTTGGTCCTTACAAAATGAACACTATATATTCTATATATTATATATAATATTTACTTACTCTGACTGACCCATTATCAGTTTACTTCATACGGTTCTGTTTGTCACATAACAAATTCAGCCCCCCCCCCCTTCCACAAAAAAATTGCTCACATTTATAAATTTTCTCCTCAACACAAAATTATATTCTACATTAAACAGAAATGATTTTATCTCTAGGAATATATATTTAATTAAGGATGGAAAAAATGTTTCGGGTCATTGAAAGAAAGCAAATGTCAGAGCTACAGTGTAAGAATCTTTTAAAAGTTTGTTGTTCTTGATAGGCGGAAACAAAATTTGTAATGCTTCAAAACATGAGTTTTATCAAAGTAATTGAAACAGAAACTTTTCTTTAAAAAAAAATCTAAATACATCTCTTTTGTCTGCAATAAAAGGAAAAAGAAATTAAATATGATTCTTCCACTTCCATAAAAAAAATGAGTTAAACAAAGGCTATGTGTACATGTGATCCCAAATTACAATGCTTTAATCAGAGTCTATGATAGAGCACTTAGGAAACGTTTCAAATTTGAATTCTTAGTAAAACTTTCAAACTGTTCTAAAATCTTCTAGAAAATATGGTCATGTCACCATAATTGACTAAATAGAATAGAAAATGGTCTAAATCAGGTGTCGGCAGCCTGCTTGGCACGCAGAGCAATTTTCAATGGCACGCAGAAGACCCCTAAAAAGGGCAATTCAAGTTTCTTCTACAAGATAGGAGTGGGGTAGCTTTTAAGCTGTTGGCACGCTGAAATAATTAGAAATCCTACTTTGGCACACTGTTATCAAAAGGTTGCCGGCCCATGGTCTGCATGACTTCTTTCTATAAAAAATGTCAGTTATAGAAAATTGTTTTAGAACATTGTTTGTTTCAGGTGCAGCTCTGTAGATATAATATATATTCAATATGTATATATGAAAGTCTAATGGTAATATTACACAACAGCCAGAACATAAACTTCATATGAAAGACATAGAAAAAATAAAATTGAATATGAAAGTTGATTAATGAAGTAATTCATGGTATGAAATGAATACAAATAATGAAAAATTAAACAACATAGCCAGAATTAATAGTCAGTGAACAATGTTTATTCAAAGTTGAAATGAAAGAACAAAAAATGTAGGACAGAATAAAATGGCAAAAATAATTATGATATATAAAAAATTGCAAATACTAATAACAATTATTGACATAATGGACTATTAAAATGATTGTGATTATCTTCTGTAGCTTACAGAATAAGCTAATGAAAAAAAAATGTAAGCTCTACAAAATAATTAAATAAATGCATAATTAAAAAAATATGGGGAAAAAATAACATTCTTAAACAGACTACTTTTTTTAAATATCTTGTTGGCAGGTATAGACGATATTCTAAGCAGACATTTAATATCAATCATTTAGTTGCTTTACATATTTTATACTATTGACCTGTAGCCAATAAAAAATATAGTTCACTAAAACTACCACCAAGCATATATTCAGCTATAATGCAGGCTTCAATACTTAGGCCTTTGGCGACAACTATTTCTATAAAAAAAGCTAGAATGAAACAGAACATAATAAATGAGAATAGAAAAAAAAATGATGATTTGCAAGTAGAAAGGTTTAAAGACCTGTAACATGAAATTTAAACTAAATCACTATTCTATGTTTTTAAACACAATACTGAATGCATGATTTTGCTTTTTCAATATAGGCCACGGTGGGATATTATTTCATTTATGATTATTATAAGGAAAACAGTGTGAAAATCTAGGTTTGCATTATTACCCCTGAACTTCTAATTATTTTGATTTATATCCTCCTCGACTGTTTGAAAATACAAGAAGATGGTTTCCTGCCTTCCATCACATTATGCTTGAACCATCACAAAAGAGAATTGAAACTGCCCTCCTCTATAAATGTCCAATTGTGGAGAATTGAAACTGCCCTCCTCTATAAATGTCCGGTAGCGTTGGCCGATGTCACCTGCCTTAGCAGCTTGGGAGAACAATCACAGTAAGCTACACCTGCACCAGCTCGGTACTGCTGTATACCTTGGGCAGGTTCCCACCTGTACAATGACATCAACATCAAACACAAAAGTCTCAGGATTGGTAGAAAATTATTTCATCGTCTATGCAATCATTAAATTGAAACACATTTTTTTAATATTTTGAAAGTTGAATATGAATTAAGTTGAGCTTAAGTTGTTACAGAG
This sequence comes from Anisus vortex, assembly GCA_949126835.1. NCBI lineage: Eukaryota > Metazoa > Mollusca > Gastropoda > Planorbidae > Anisus > Anisus vortex. Next base: position 36,525,699 of record OX421502.1, on the reverse strand, counting down.
TTACTGTTACGCATGTAGGTTGTATTAAAGAGAAAGTGCACTGGACAGTAAAGAGTCACTGTGTGCAATAGTCATAGGGCTGGTGAAGCAGCGTTCACCAGTTTCTGTGGCCACGGCATACAAGGGGATGTGTGGCCAGCACAATGCCCATAGTCCTGGGAGGGGGGGAGTAATTAATTTTGAAAATATTACAATAAATTAAATTATGATGTCCACCAAAGTGAAAATTGAGTTTACTGATCTCTGTTAAATCTGAGTTTAACTCTCTGACCTCTCAGCACAATTTCATGATGGCCCTTTTGAGGGGACCAATAGAATTTCATTGGAGTTTTTGTTACCTCGTTGGGTCCCAGGTCAACTTAAGTAAGTTCTCCTGATAAGACATTTCTTTGAGTTTATTTTTATTTGAACATACTACAATTTTAAGATATTCAAGTTTTTCCAACAACTTTCCTGTATTGCTGATGCAGTGAAGTTGAACTATTAGTAATTAAACCAATTAGTAGCCTAGACAAAATATAATCAACGAGAGAGCCCCCCCTTCTAACACATACAAGGTAAATTGAACCCAAAGAAAATCCTAACAGTTACGTACTTATCAATAAGAGGATCGTAGGCTTCTACTGAGTTCAGGTAGTTGCAGCCATCATGCCCGCCGACCGCGTAGAGGCGCCCCCCTAGAGCACTGACGCCGACACCCCCCCTGCAGCATGACATGTTGGCCACCACTGACCAGGAGTTGCTTTTGGCGTCGTATTTCTCCACACAATCCAAAGGTGAGTTGTCGTCAAAGCCACCTGTTGGTATAAACACATGTTATAAGCATGCTCAAAGATAAATGGCTGATAAAAAAAGCCTTTATTCATTATTATGAGAGCTCTCAACAACCCTGTAGAGGTGTTATGTAGAGAAATTTATTATGAACACTCGAAAGGATAACAAGCAGGAATGACAATGTGCAACACCTTTTAATAACGAGATGCCGTCCTATCTCAAGGAACTAATTACACCATATGTCCCGCAAAGAACACTTTGTTCTGCCATTTCATCGCTTTTGGAAGAGCCCCGTTTCTCTCTGATGACCGTTGGTCTTAGAGCCTTCTCAGTATCCGATCCAAAGGTGTGGAATCTACTTCCCGTTCAACTCAAGCAAACAAGCTCTATCGATACTTTCAAAAAGAACTTTAAAAAACTCATTATTTCAAGATTTACCTTAGTTAACATTTAACATGCTTTAGAACCCTACTGTCTTAACTATAGGTTGGGTCAGTTAACGCTAAAATTATTTGATTTTTTAAAATATTTGTTTTATATCATCAGTTAGCTTTGTCTCCTAGCCTAGAGTAATGTCCGTGTTCTTAGTTGTGTGTTGAAAGCGCTCTGAGCTTACATTATGTTTGTTGGCAGCGCTATACAAATATTATTATTATTATTATAATTGCCTTTGAATAATTCAGGTAAAAATACCAATTTTTTTTCTTCAAGATTTAAGAGGTACCAAACTTTGAACTGATGGATTCCTGACATTGTGAAAAGCTATGCATTATATGCTGTCACTAACGCTTCATTAGACCAGCAAAGGAAAACTTTAGTCAGGTAAACTTTAAGTATTTAAAGTACTCCTCCGAGTACCTACAAATAATGAGCTATAAGGGCTTGCTGCAGACACAGCTTTCTTCTAGAACTTACCTATACTTTTTGATGTACTAATACAGAACCTACCTAAAACACAGATGTAGCAATCCAGAACTTACCTACAACATAAATGTAGCCATCTAGGACAGCTACACCTGCCCCTGCTCGTCTCTTGCACATGGGGGCAATGGGGCTCCACCTGTTCAGATAGGGATCATATCTCTCACAGCTGTCCAAGGAACTGGTACCATCGTTGCCGCCTAGAGCATAAAGTTGGCCCTGGAGGACATTAGAGAATTTTTTTTAATAACCCACCTTCTGCAATATAGAAATGATCATTTGTGTGGCAGGAAAAAAAAATTCATGTTTATATTTACTAACAAAAAATTGTCAGATGCATACATAATGTTGCTATTAGAGTGAAAACCAAAATGAACATTAATAAAGGTAGTTCCTAAATTTTACTTCAAGAAAGTTTCAGATTTTTGTATATATAATATAAAGATAACCTTTATGTTACAATGTATAAAATAAATTAGCAACTAAGATATTCTTCTGATAATACACTTTTATTTTGTACTGAATTCAAACCACATTTGTATCAATGAAAATTTGGTCTCAATATACATAAAGACTCCAGTGGAAATATACAGCAAGTATGGTGTGAAATATATATATTGTATTATTATTGGGATATGTTTATAGAGACAAAAAATGTCTAGACATCACTAAGTAATAAAGTAAACTTTTGACACACATTTTATAGCGAGTTACAGACATTAGCAATAAAGTAAACTTTTGACACACATTTTATAGCGAGTTACAGACATTAGCAATAAAGTAAACTTTTGACACACATTTTATAGCGAGTTACAGACATAAGCAATCAAGTAAACTTTTGACACACATTTTATAGCGAGTTCAGACATTAGCAATAAAGTAAACTTTTCACAAACATTTTATAGCGAGTTACATACATTAGCAATAAAGTAAACTTTTCACAAACATGTTATAGCGAGTTACAGACATTAGCATTAAAGTAAACTTTTGAAACACATTTTATAGCGAGTTACAGACATTAGCAATAAAGTAAACTTTTGACACACATTTTATAGCGAGTTCAGACATTAGCAATAAAGTAAACTTTTGACACACATTTTATAGCGAGTTCAGACATTAGCAATAAAGTAAACTTTTCACAAACATTTTATAGCGAGTTACATACATTAGCAATAAAGTAAACTTTTCACAAACATTTTATAGCGAGTTACAGACATTAGCATTAAAGTAAACTTTTGACACACATTTTATAGCGAGTTACATACATTAGCAATCAAGTAAACTTTTGACACATATTTTATAGCGAGTTCAGACATTAGCAATAAAGTAAACTTTTGACACACATTTTATAGCGAGTTACAGACATTAGCAATAAAGTAAACTTTTGACACACATTTTATAGCGAGTTACAGACATTAGCAATAAAGTAAACTTTTGACACACATTTTATAGCGAGTTACAGACATTAGCAATCAAGTAAACTTTTGACACACATTTTATAGCGAGTTCAGACATTAGCAATAAAGTAAACTTTTCACAAACATTTTATAGCGAGTTACATACATTAGCAATAAAGTAAACTTTTCACAAACATTTTATAGCGAGTTACAGACATTAGCATTAAAGTAAACTTTTGACACACATTTTATAGCGAGTTACAGACATTAGCAATAAAGTAAACTTTTGACACACATTTTATAGCGAGTTCAGACATTAGCAATAAAGTAAACTTTTCACAAACATTTTATAGCGAGTTACATACATTAGCAATAAAGTAAACTTTTCACAAACATTTTATAGCGAGTTACAGACATTAGCATTAAAGTAAACTTTTGACACACATTTTATAGCGAGTTACATACATTAGCAATCAAGTAAACTTTTGACACATATTTTATAGCGAGTTCAGACATTAGCAATAAAGTAAACTTTTGACACACATTTTATAGCGAGTTACAGACATTAGCAATAAAGTAAACTTTTGACACACATTTTATAGCGAGTTACAGACATTAGCAATAAAGTAAACTTTTGACACACATTTTATAGCGAGTTACAGACATTAGCAATCAAGTACACTTTTGACACACATTTTATAGCGAGTTCAGAAATTAGCAATAAAGTAAACTTTTCACAAACATTTTATAGCGAGTTACATACATTAGCAATAAAGTAAACTTTTCACAAACATTTTATAGCGAGTTACAGACATTAGCATTAAAGTAAACTTTTGACACACATTTTATAGCGAGTTACAGACATTAGCAATAAAGTAAACTTTTGACACACATTTTATAGCGAGTTACAGACATTAGCAATCAAGTAAACTTTTGACACACATTTTATAGCGAGTTCAGACATTAGCAATAAAGTAAACTTTTCACAAACATTTTATAGCGAGTTACATACATTAGCAATAAAGTAAACTTTTCACAAACATTTTATAGCGAGTTACAGACATTAGCATTAAAGTAAACTTTTGACACACATTTTATAGCGAGTTACAGACATTAGCAATAAAGTAAACTTTTGACACACATTTTATAGCGAGTTACAGACATTAGCAATAAAGTAAACTTTTGACACACATTTTATAGCGAGTTACATACATTAGCATTAAAGTAAACTTTTGACACACATTTTATAGCGAGTTACAGACATTTGCAACAAAGTAAACAACTGGTAGAAGTATTCCCATCTGACCAATTTGATTAGTAGGGCCTGTGAAGCGGCATTCACAGGTTTCTGTGGTTATTGCATACTAGGAGATTGTGTGGCCAGCACAATGCCCAACTGCCTTTACTTTTCCCTAGCTAATGTAAGGTACACATCAGATCTGGGTAGACTCAAGGACACCCTCCAGACCCGGAAACAAACCTTAGCCGTCACCAGGATACAAACCCCATTACCTTCGGTAAGCTAACCGAACGCGCTGCCACTCGGCCACCGTGCCTCTTAATAAAGTAAACTACAGACATATCCTACATCCTACATCCTACATATCCCGTAGTCTGTTAGACCGTTGGGGCGCCACAGATGACATGTAAACCAGCCTCCTCCACTCCTCCCGTCTCTCAGCCGTTCTCATTGCCTCGCACAGTTTTGTACCTGTCCATTCCTTGATATTATCTTCCCAACGTTTCTTTGGTCTTCCTCTCTTTCTGCCTCCTCTGGTGGTACCCTGCAGGATGGTCTTTGCAAGCCCGTTGGTTCTGGTGACGTGGCCATACCATTCCAGTTTTCTTTTCTTGGCTGTGGCCAGCAGGTCTTCATACTTTCCAATTTAGTGACATATAGTGAGTCACAAACATGAGCAATTAAGTAAACTATAAGGATTTATAGTTAGTTGCTAACATAATAGAGTGAACACCAATGCTAAGAAGACAAACTATCAAGTACCTTCAAAGTTGCTACTCCGACTCCGCCTCTAGGAATCTCCATTGATGCAATAAAACTCCAGCAATCTCTCTCCGGGTCATACCGCTCCACCGTGTTAAAACAGGTTGCATCGTCCAGCCCGCCAACTGCATAGATCACATCACCAGAACAGGCCAGAGCAATTCCTCTCCTGTAAGATTCAGAAGACAAAAGAAAGTTTGAAGAAAATGAAAGGCAATTACTCTCTCAGCCCAGTGACCCCTAATCGGTTTCGCAAGAAAATGGAGCATATTGGCTTCTAATCTGTTTTAATGCCAAGGAACTCATTATAAAAATTCTTTAAAAAAGGAGTGACAACCTAGAACTAAGTCGGTAGTTGAAAAAAAAATCAGTATTTCATTCATGTGATTTCAAAGCATGTTATCTAAGATAAGATAAGATTACTTTATTCATCCAAACAAATGGAAATTTGACTTGATTACATAAATTCTGTCTTTTCCAACATATTTTAAACAATATAAAAATAACTATTTATACGTGAGCAAAGAATTATACTTTTAAAAAACTAACCCATAAAAACAAAGTTTTTATTATACTCCCTTTTTTGATATCATACTTTATGAATTTCTACACTAAAATTTCAAATTGGTAATGTCGGCAAATACATATCTAATTATAACGGTTCCGCATTCTGATTTCTGTGAACATAATTTGTATCCTTTTTTTTTTTTGATAGATTACAATAAATATACGTGATATGATTGTGCCTTATGAATTTGCACACTAAAATTTTGCACATCATTTTTTTTTCTAGCTTTTGCCAGCAAAAACCATAAAAAGATAACTCGCTTTGTTTCGGCTACATTGCGTCGTTTTCATTCTATTTATTTCGTAAAAACGAAAATATCCTAAAAGTTTATTTACTTCCCTCTCTTCCGGTAGAGGCAGCCATGTTTTACATAAAATGTTCTTCGATTAGCAAATTGGTCGAAGGTTTTAGTGACTATTCCAAAGGCTATGATGCTGAAAATTTGATTGAATGTATTGTTGGTGGCAACAAGTCTGCTTCCCAAGTTTCAGCTCCATTGGATGACGGGAAGTGGTCGAAAAGTCGATGCAAAGTTTTCCACGCAAGCAAGCAACCAAGCAGACAGACAGTACAAGTTAGTATAAAGGGAGTAAAAATAGACATTCACGCACACTATCATAGGCCTACTATTTATCATAAAGGTATCAGTAAGAGTCAGCTATTGGCTTACTGATGATTTTGTTGTAAGATTCTCACAGATAGTGGAACAAAAGAGTTCCTAAATCCAGACATGCCTACCCCAAAGGACTAAAAAGAGGAACAATCTTGATGAAAAAGAGGATTTTTCAACAAAAAAGCAGAACACTCTTTATCTAACAATCTTTTATAACAAAAAAACAAACAACATTAGCTATTTAAAATGTAGGTCGGCCTACGTTTTACAGACAATTCGCAATGGATCTAGATATAGTGTAGGCCTACAGAGAACATTAGATTCGCATGTTTTTCTTTGCTGAATAAACTCCTCTGAAGATTCCTTCCTATAACTATTACACTGAATTAGTTGTTGTTTTTTTACAGTTTGAACAAGTCATATTTAAACTTTCTGGGGCAGGACGTTTAGATATATTCACAATCTTAGCAATACAGTAAAGGAAAAGAAAATTCATTGCCAAACACGCGTAATACCGCAAAAACGTCAGAAAAGCCCAGAATATGTATTTTAATAAACCCAGAAAACACAAGTAATGATAATTATAGCATTGTGACCTTATTTGTGCCTTTGTTTTATCAACCTAGACACGGAATATATTTCAACACATGAAAAACCCAAACTTTCCAATTTGGCGTAACAAAACTAGTAAAAAGTGGAACGGTAGGCATGTCTGTAAATCTCTCAGTTCTTGCTCTTATTGAAAGAAGCCGACCACTTAAACTACATATGCTGTAGCTGTCGTGAAGCGGGTTTTATCCATCACAGACAGGCACCTTGAATTGAACAGCTCTCCAAAAGCTGGTAGTTGTGTCTGTGTTGTACTTGAGGCTTTGTTTATTAGGCCATCTTTACTATGTTTGTTTAATGTAGTGGCATTACCATACAAGCAGGTGATTCAGAAGGTGATGATGCTACCAAAACTCGCAGAGTAAAAGAGATTCATGATGGTCTTGTCTATGTGAAATGCTTTTTGGTCTATTAAGACAGTAATCTCTGTGCTTTCATATGCACCAAAGTAAGTTTTGGATCCTATGGGCCGAAAATGTCCCAAACCCATACATTTGTATCTGCGAACAATTCATACAAACAGCTGTCTGTGAACTTTTGCCTCCTCATAAAATATCCCTGAGATTTTTGCTCTAATTCTATCAGAACAATCTTTTACAAGACAACAAAATGTTTTTTTTTTTTAAAAAGACATAACTAGACAACATAGACATAGAACCAAGTGCTTGAACTAAATGGTACTAGTAATAAACAAATTTGAGAGTTAGGTAAACCTTAAAGTCTCCATCTGTGCTATTGGTTTCCAGGTGTTTGTTTTGGGGTCGAAGACCTCTCCGCTACGTAGATGATCTGTTCCATCATGGCCACCTACTGCGTACAGAACACCTGTTTGTGGGGCAAGCAGAGAAAAGTAATACAAAGAAATAAATCGCTAATCTAAGTTTATTTTGTCAAAGAAATATGTGTATTCCACCAACCTACTTCTTTCTTTACGTATTTTCATCAAAATATGAAATTTCCAGAGTCCCAGGCAAGTATATATTCCTCAAGGAAGGGTGTCTATTTAAAGCCAGGGATGTAACTGGCCTTCCCCAAAAAATGAGGAAAAATTTTTTCCTGCCAATAAGAGCGCGAAAGGAATTGTCGACGCACACTTATAATATGTATACAATATTATACGCAAAATACATAATAACTTACTCATTAATAATTTAATAATGAACATTTTAATGATATCTGTTGTTTAATTGATAATATGAAAAAAAAACATCCTTTTCCTCCATCCAAAACCATTTAAATTAATTTTTTTAGACCTTTATCGATCTCTTTCACTAATGCGTCATTATTCGACGAATTTAATATTCACAGTTATTCCAATGAATCCACAATATATAATCGACATAGAAAAAATAATTAAAAACAATTTAATTTAAAAGTGTTGACGACGATGTAGTTTTCAATGAAGGAAATATGAATAAAAACGTGCTCTACGCTATGTAAAAACTCATGGTACCAAGTGATGGAGCCCCATTTGGCCTGCAAGCAAGTGTTGACAATGCCAAAAAGCCTGCAAAGTTTCGGCCTAAAATCATATAGTTAGCGTTCGAGTTCGCATTAATATAATAATATATATAATAATATATATGCATGTGTGTATGATTTGGAAAAGTTATGTGTGCTGAATGTTTAAATGATTTGGTCTAGTTCTAAAATCTATAATTGTAGGCCTATAGATCTAGGCCTAATTGTAAACAAAGATCTAAACATTACAACATTGTGAAGCCGGCTGGTCCAGCGGTTAGATCACCGGACTGTCAACTAAAAACCAACTGACAGGTCGCGGGTTCTAGCCCTGCCACCGGCGGATCCCTGTCGCCCTGCAGAAGTTTTGGGCCTAGTGGACGTAATAATCTTCTACCTAGAAGGAACGTCTGTAAACTTATAAGATATAAGATTACATTTTCGATATTGTCTGTAAAAAAAAAAAAAAACAAGATCGGCATATCCGCATTTTATTTTTACAAATATTTCAAATAGCCTACGATCGCCAAATTCGGACATTTGCGAGAGAGATAAAAAGGATATCAGGTCAAGGTCGCTGCGCTGTGTAACAGGTTAGGTATTACTAACAATGTAGGGCCTACAGCGAGCTCAGTGTTCTACAAAAACAGGTTTATAGTGACGATTTTACATCATTGATAGCAATAAATGATACCCTGGCGTTGAGCCGAGATCAAGTCTATTAACAAATAGTTGCTTTCGTTTTAGTAGGCTGATAAACAAAAGTTTTATTGTAATGAAAACAAAGAGTTTTAATCTCTCCGTTAGTAAAATAAAACGTCGAGAATTAAAAAAAAAAAGCCGCGAGTAAAGCGTGATGTGACGTAGGCCTACAGATTGACCTAAAAACAAATTCGCGTGAAGTAGGTAGGCTTATATCCGATTGCCTTGTCAGACCATAAAAACGTAGATCTGGGCTTCTTGGAGATTTATATAGATCTAGACCATAGGTTCTTAGCAGGGGCGATATCGCCCCTCCCGGCGGGGGCGGTGAAAAGCTTTAGGGGGGCGCTGACATTCCCGGGGGCGATTGGGGGGCGGTGAAGGGCAAGTGGACGGTACAAACGTACCTGATATATTTCACCACCTCAGCTATTTGAATCGATTAGTTTTTTAATCAAATGGGATGTAAACGCAAGTGCTGCTAAATATCTGATATCCCCCAACAGTATGCCTACATAATATTATATTAATAAGAAATAGGAATCGCAGCGACTTTTCGATGAAGCAGGGGTTAGTATTTGGGCAAATATGGTGTGAAGCCGGCTGGTCCTGTGGTTGTTTCACCAGACTGTCAACCCTGCTGACCGATCACTGTCGCCCTAACATCTGCTAATATTAATGATATTTTGATCTCAGTTTAACCGAGATGTCCTTAATGTATTTTAATCTGAAAGCTGCGCTACAATAATATAGTTAAGCGGAATAGATAAGTAGTAATCACACAAACTGGGTAGTTATTGTAATGTTTGAAAATATACATATAAATTCTTTAGTCATCTAATATTAATATAATTTTCAAATACTTTTTATAGTTTGATCATTTCAAAGTTATAAATTGTAGGCCATTTATTTTGTATAAAAGAAAAAAAAACAGAAATATTAGCTCAAATAAAACAGGCTAATTATCTCCCTTTAACAATAAAATGTTTCCACATTTGATTCAATAGTGATGCCGAAGAAGTTCTGTTTTGTAATATAACAAATATTACTGATTATTAGACCTAAGGCTTTTGCAACCAAAATTGAAACAAAAATAGACAAATTGCTAGCAACACACCATGCAAACGATTCGCATTGATTTATGTAAACCTTTTGTTAAGGCAATTTTTTTTATCTATTAATTCTTACAATATGTTTCCTTTTCATTTTTTTTAAAGATAAAGACACAAAGGTCTAGATGGGCGGAAGGGGTGGGTAGGCGCTAAAAGAAAGTTGGCTTGGGGGGACGGTGAGCGGAAAAAAATTGTAAAAGGGGGCGGTGAGCCAAAAAAGGTTGAGAACCTATGATCTAGACCAGGGGTCGGGAACCTTTTTGTCTTAGAGAGCCATGGATACCACATATTTTTGAAAAGTAATTCTGTGAGTGCCATACCTACATTATGTTTAAAACTAAAAATTCAAGTAAATGTGTGCATTTTGTGTAATTTCAACACTAAAAGTACAATAATATGTCTCTGAATTCTTCTGATGCTGAGCTGCAGTACACTTTAGCTCATTTGTAGAATGAAATATTGATATGCAATTAATAAGTAAATTAAAAATTCTAAGAAAACATTTTTTTAATAATCGAACATTTGTCTGCGAGCCAGATGCCACCATCAAAAGAGCCACATCTGGCTCGCGACTATAGAATATGAAACTACCGGGTCCAAAAAAGCTACATTACGGTATTGTGCTAAAAAAAGTTTTTAAAACTCTGGAGGCACGAGTAGCCCTATAAAAATTATCTGGCCACGAAAGCAAAAACTAGGGAAACCCTGACCTAAAAATAAATATAGAATCATGCATGCATTTTATTTCGCCTTTTAAGTTTTCATGAAAGAAAAAAAACGATCATTTATAGTTTGTTAGGGCCAAAGTCCGATTTCGGTGCAACGAGATCTACTCAAAATTACGAATTCAGCTTGATGCGATTGGCCGGCGCGCAAGTTTCCCAAAATTTAAATTGGCCGGCATGCCCGCCATAGCAGGCACTCTAGCACCCATGATTTAAAACTGTCCACAATAATATATTTCAGTTCCGACTTCCGATTTCTGACAGAAAAACACTCGTATTTTTTTATTTTTGTAATCGGCGGAAAAAAATCAGTCGAAAGAGAAAAATTATCTGCAAAATTTTTTTTTATTTTCGGAACAAATTTATCGGCGGAAAATTTTTGGAATATTTGGCGGAAAGTCTAGTTAAAACGGAATATGCGGATTTCCGCCAAAAGTTACATCCCTGTAAAGCACAAAATAATGAATTTTAACTTTCACCATAGTCTCCGACAAAATATTTATTAGATAGCTGAATTTTATTTTGCTTTTTACGAAAATAGACCAATTACTGAGTTTTTTTTGTGTGAAATTGAAATTTGGTTCTAATGGCTGATAGTTATTTACCGTCCGCTACAATGGAACTATGTTATGGTGAAACATTTTCTTATGAATTAATATTACGAATAAATTTAATTATTTTAAGAATTTGATTATTGTTAATAATGTTTCAAGCAATTTACTCTCTACATGTTATTATCACTATTTCCAACAAAAAAGAAAAAAAAAGAATTTCGGAACCCTATCAATGTCTCAGCCATTCTAAAATAAAGTCTGGGCCATGGGGAGTAATTAGTAAAATAATGGCCGGTACTGAAGGTATGCATAGCAGGAAAGTAGGCACGGGTAGGGTTAATTCTGAAGAAATCACTGACAAACTGTCTAGTGCTGTAATAATAAACATTTTCCCTACCCTTGTACGAGCAGACTCCAACATGGCGACGCCTCGTTGTCATGTCAGCGACGGGAAACCACTTGTCTTGTCTGGGATCGTAGCATTCAATACTTTTGAACGGATCGCCAGATGCTCCTCGGCCGCCAACACAAAAGAGCACACCTTGAAGTACAGAAGAAATCATTTCACAATAGCCCAGAAATATATTTAAACTGGACACAAGACTGTCTGTTGAAAATTTCAAGCGAAAACATGTTCGTTTTAATAGAACCCTAATAAATTTTAATTAAAGCATCCAATTAAGACCATTTTGGTCTGTTGGGTAAGTAAAAAAGTGTTCCCCAGTTTCACTGGTCATAGTGACCCACTGCCGCCCTTCCTTTTTCCTAAACAGAGCCTGATAGACTTAGAGGCATTCTTTAAAGAAACTTAAAAAAAACAATTAGTGCCTTGCCTGCATAACTTTTCCTAGGCCTTGACCTTTCAGTAATCTTTATCTCTGGAACAATACAAGCCAATGACATCCTGTACGACTTGGCTTCGTCCACAAAGTCCCGACACTCAATGTTCCTCCTAATGAGGTCATCCTTTTCCACTTTTTCCACAAGAAACACTGGATCCATTAGAGGAGATTTCATCTAATCAAAAGAAGTACGAAGTGTATTTTTAATTAACCCTTTTCACACTGGGTCGATTAAAAGTAAAGTATCCCTTCCGACCAAATTGATCCATAGGGCCGGTGAAGCAGCATTCACCAGTTTCTGTGGCCATGGCATACTAGGTGATGGTGAGGCCAGCACTATGCAAAGTCGCCTTTACTTTACCCCAACTAGGGTAAGGTACCCATCAGAGCTGGGTAGACTCAGGGACACCCTCCAGACCCGGGAAAAAATCCTAGCCTGCACCAGGATTTGAACCCAGGACCTTCGGTACGCCAGATAAATGCGCTGCCGCGCGGCCACTGTGTCCCATACTGTGTCTATTAGAGGACAGTAATTGGCCTATTAAAATAAAATACATTGAAATGAATGTTCTTTGTCACACGTTCCTCTTGATTAGAGGCAGGACCACCGACAACCAAACAGCATATTGTTCATACACAGGAATGAGAAACAGAAATAGAGATTGCACGAGGAAACGATCACAATAGTATTATCAATCAATCAATGAACTAAGCTATTCATATATAATTGTATGTATTATCAATCAATCAATGAACTAAGCTATTCATATATAATTGTATGTATTATCAATCAATCAATGAACTAAGCTATTTATATATAATTGTATGTATTATCAATCAATCAATGAACTAAGCTATTTATATATAATTGTATTAATTGTATGTATTATCAATCAATCAATGAACTAAGCTATTTATTTATATATAATTGTATGTATTATCAATCAATCAATGAACCAAGCTATTTATATATAATTGTATGTATTATCAATCAATCAATGAACTAAGCTATTTATATATAATTGTATGTATTATCAATCAATCAATGAACTAAGCTATTTATATATAATTGTATGTATTATCAATCAATCAATGAACTAAGCTATTCATATATAATTGTATGTATTCTCAATCAATCAATGAACTAAGCTATTCATATATAATTGTATGTATTCTCAATCAATCAATGAACTAAGCTATTTATATATAATTGTATCAGCAGCTCTCCAATGGCATTTATCTGTTGTTATGACTTGTTTCTAATGGGCTCAATCTTGCATTTGAATGAAGCCTTCTGTACTTTCTGTTAAGAAGTCGTTTTCCCACTAGCTGTCTCAACTTGACTTAGTTAAAAGTAGATAATAACACCCAGTCATTCAATATCATTCAAAAGATGTAGTAATTCAACAAATTGTGTAGGATTTCAACATTTAATACGTTCAAAAACTATAGTAGGTAGATAGAATACATTCAACTGCCTAGGATCGAGTGCGCTGGAGAGCAATTGAGGAGGCCCTATGTTCCACAAGGAACCAAAGGAATTAAGCAAGAATACAAACATAGAAGAAATATAAAAAAAAAGCCTCCTAATAGGATTGGTTCCACAAAAGGACTGATAATCAAGAATTAAGCTTTTTACGAGGGTTCAGATAGTCAATCTATGACTTACAAATGAGCCAAAACCTCAACTTCCACGGGATGGACGTTACAATTTCAATTTAATTAAAAATAATATCTCAAAGGTCTCACCCCCCCCCTCAGAATGCACAATGAAAGGTCAATGTTTAGTGCACTTTTCTATATGTAGCCTACGTTCGTAACACTATTCATACACATCACTAAATCACTAGATCACCTTAGAATTTCACGCCTGAAACCAATCAGTTCCCAATAGATATTATTAATTAACTAGCAGGTATGTGACCGGTCCTCCGAACCGGATAAAAGTACAGCTACAAAATTTATATTTCGAATACGACACGAATTTAAACATGAAGGAATTTTTTTATTTACCGGCTACAAAGTTAATTACCCATTAAAACATTGTCTTAACAATTTAAACATCGCCCACTCCAAATTACGACACAAATTAAATAGCAGGTAGACTATGTGCCCGGGTCTCCAAACTAGCTAAAAGTTATGTTTACATACACTCTAACTACTCAAGCAGTTAAAATGAGATTGCCCGCAACAACTACAAAGTTTATATTTCATATGTTTATATATATATATATATATAAATAGAGAGAGAGAGAGAGAGAGAGAGAGAGAGAGAAGAGAGAGAGAGAGAGCGCCATATAGAAAAGATATATTGTTCAAAGAAAAAACACAAAACACACCAGTAAGCTAAATTTAATCTACCTCCGACATCAAAGCAGACAAGTGATGACTACGCTCCCCGGGGTCATGCTTGATCCAGGTGGACACAGCAGCAAAGACTTGTTCCTCCGAGTCAACGTTCAGGTCGGGCGAGGACACCAGCGCCATCAAAATGTCTATTGGCATGGAGAGAAACTCTTCTGTCTGGGAGACAGGGATGAAGTTGTCCCGGATGTAACAGTCGGTGGTTTTAATCAGCTCCACCCTGTTGTGGGCCTCTGCAAAGCTGCGCACCTGGTGACCATTCAAAACATCCTGCATTAGCTCTATGTTTTGGACATAACTGTTGTTCAAGGTGGCATTTATCTCAAGGGTATCATTTACAAACAAGGGGGGGGGGGGGGGGGGTAGTGCACGACTGTTCATATCAATTTGTAATTTATTATAAAATGCTGAAATAGCCAGTTTTTGTAATTAAGGTTAATTTCCACTCTCCAGTTTAGAATTGCAGAGTATGGTTCTCTCTTTCTCTTCTTAGGGTTGATGGGGGTCTTCTGTATAGACATTGTGTCCAAACGTGCCCAGAGTTTCTTTTTTGACATGTACCTCAAAGCACTATATAGTGCCCAATATTTAGCTACATGCAAGGTTATCTCAACAAAACCACAAACTCTTCTTAAAATCATCTGTAACATGGGAGTTAATTCAAATGTAAAAAAAATTATTTCCTCATGTAGAAAGTAAAGTACCCATCGGACCAAATTGATCCATAGGGCCGGTGAAGCAGCGTTCACCCGTTACAGTGGCCACGGCATACTAGGGGTTGTGTGGTCAGCATAATACCAGCCGCCTGTACTTTACCCCAACTAATATCAGGTACCCATCAGAGCTGGGTAGACTCAGGGACACCCTCGAGTCCCAGGAAAAAATTATAGCCTTCACTGGGACCCGAACCCAGGACCTTCATGTGCAAAAGCACAATTTATTTATTGATAATAAACATAAATACCTCTATACAGTTGGAAGGGTGGAGGTGGGATTGCATAAAACCGCTACAAGCATTGGCAACTGTCTCAATCTGTAGGATTGAAGCAGCATACAAGATGGACTGCACATTATCCGTGCTCAGTCTGATGTGAGACGTGTATGCAAACTGAATCAATTTGTCCATGGCGTCCTCATCGATGTCCTTAATGGTGATGGACTTGCCGGTAGCTTCAGCCATCCTAGAGTTAAACATGGCTCTAAAGTACTGTGAAACGCAGGCGAGTACCAAGCGGTGACAGGAGAACTGCTTGTTTCCAATCTGAAATTACAAAACAGACACAAGGTTTGCTATAGTTGAAAAACGGAGCATCAGTGCTGCGCCTTAAACAAAATAAAGTGCCTTGCAGGAAAGCAGAAGTTTGTTGAGCAATGAGATTAGTAAAAAAAAAAAGTACAGTATCCCATCGGATCACAGTGAAGCAGCGTTTTCCAGTTTCTGTGGCCACAGAATACTAGGGGATTGTTTGGCCAGTGCAAGGCCCAACCGTCTTTAGTTTACCCCAACTAAAGTCAGGTACCCATCAGTGCTGGGATCACTCAGGGGCACCCTTCAAACTCAAGAGCAAACCTAGCCTTCACCAGGATTCGAACCAAGGACATTCGGCACGCCAGTCTACAAAAACAGACAAGAAAGTAGCAACAATCACAGGGCAGAGTTCAGACTTTCAATGCCCCTTTATTAAGACCTGTCATTCTAGTATCTGGCTGCACACCTATTTTAGAATTAAGAAGCCTAACAATAAACCATCCTTGTTGTATTTCTTTATGTATGTTTGTCGTTTAAAAGCTTAAAGAATTTACAGCTGAAAAATGTCACTGTATAACTATTATGTAGTGAAATAAAACAGCAAGAATCGCTGGGTGTTTTCTTTTTCCTCATAGTGTGCATTCAATGCACTAAATAACACTGAAATAAAGCTTGGAGACCATTTAACACACAAGACCTACAGATCACCTTACAAATGTGCCAAAGTTCCAGAAATGTTCCGTTCATTCTGCAGTTTTGGCTAAATATTACTGACCAAATGTCATCAAATTACCATAACAAATTTGAAATGACAATAAAATAAACTATATTTAAGGTATAGAGTGAAAGCCTTTAATTAATACTATTCTACATAAGGGGCGAAACAAAACAACATATTTTCTGAAAATACAGAATTTTTTTAGCATTTATAACCCATCATTACACATTAGTCGAAGGTAACTTAACATCACTTAAAACATTAATCAAAATGCAAGACTAGACTCAGACCACGGATGAGCGTAGAACACAATCATCTTCTTTATAGAAGGAGCGTCTGTAATGTATAAGATAAGATAAGATCAGTCTTAAAGCAGTAAGTCTTAAATTTGTTCAAATCTAATGGTTGCGATTTCAATTTTCAACCAGTCTTCTACTAAGCTGTGGTTGTTGTTTTCAGTCCTTATCGAGACTATATATAAATGTATGCGTATGTACGCATTCATTCAACCCCCACCCCCCCTTCCCTGTTAAAACCTATGTCTGAAATCTTCTAAATCAAATCCAACTTTTCCTTCAGTGCTTAAGTAATATATGGATTTACCCTAGTGATTAATGGGGTCCAAATGCCAACATACATAAATTGGCGACTAAAATGGAAAAACTAATAAAAAATAAAGCTGTATAAAAGTTTGTTTCTAATATGTTTATCAAATTAAATTCCCTTACAAGCTGGGGAAGACTTACTAAGAACTAATAAAAAAATATTTGCAGTTTAAGTAACAAAACAAAACCAATCTTGATTCTTATGTTGCAAAGTATTTGCAATTAAATTTTTTTTACGTATTTTAATCATATTAAATCATTTCATGTTAATCATATATATTAACCATTATTTTGCAACTTACTGTAATCTCGACATCACAAAAATCTTTATTCTGGTAAAACTGATACAGAAGATCCCAATTGTCTTTGGCAAAACTTTCCGCGACAAAATCAGTAGCTAGCTCGTCCATTGTTCTACATAAGTGGACACATCACATCATTACTGAAGATAATAAAAAAGCATGTAAGTGAAGTAACATTTCAGGGTAGATGAAAATGATTTTTAAAAAACATAAAAGTCCTTAGGACTATATCTATGGTGTGACAAAGCCTTTTTTAGCGGCATGCAAATGCAGCTCTGCGTACAAAATGTTTAACGTGGCTCCCTTTGAACATTTAAATATGTCTCTAAGATGTCTTTTTTAATTTGAGAACTTTTTAATAAATTCTGTTACATCGTCTAGGTAAGTAAAGAATTTTCAAGTCTTGTGTATTAGCTTCTTTAGTGTTCAGGTGAATCTGATTGTATGTCAAATAGTGAACTAAACTCACTATTTTACTTGTAGCAATTGTTGCTCCCCCCTCCCAAACTGTACACTGGTGGCCCTTCCCCCCCCCCCCCCATTCTTTGTCTTGCCCTGTTTTGCACTCCCCCCCCCTAGCAATGCTCATGCTCCAGCCCAGGTGAATTGTGTTCACTGTATTTTCATTCTACAGTTCAGTGTGTGACTTGAAATGGAAGAGGTCACTAGGCTCACTATTTGACAAATACCTAGAAGTTGTAGAACGAGCGGAGTACATATGGACGTTGTAGAACGAGCGGAGTACATATGGACGTTGTAGAACGAGCGGAGTACATATGGACGTTGTAGAACGAGCGGAGTACATATGGACGTTGTAGAACGAGCGGAGTACATATGGGGTAAGGTTTAATATTTAAGGATGATGTACCACTTTTATAATTGTATTTGATTGTCCTGTATTAATAGTGTTTTTCACTTAGTATTTTGTGCGTTTATGTATAATAATTCTAGACCTTATTCTAGGTGAATTCCTTGTATAGATTTAATATTCGAATTCAAATGAAGACCACAGGGGAAAAAGGGCACATGTCACATTTTCCATTTTTTTTAGTTATGTCCACTACTATGTTAACATAAGCCTGAAGGTTAACAAAATAGTAAAATTCAACCCAAAAAAAGCCTATGTAATGCTACAGAAACACCAAAAAAAAATACAGAACAAACATAGCGACTTTCAAAGACAAGATTTCATATATATAATCTCAAAAGTAGAAATGTGTGACATGTGCCTTTTTTCCCCTGTAGTCTTCAAATGTATTTCCATGCTTTGCAGTCTCTTGTTCAAAGCAATTGTTAATTATTATTTTTCACATTCCTCGACGAAATGTTGAGTAGGTGGTGGTTGATGTCTAGGGTATGATGATGAATTAGACTCAGCCTTGGGTTGATTGAAGGGAGCCTTGATGTGTGTGGGCTGGTGCTCATCTTGAATCATCGGACATTGATGTGTGTAGACTGGAGCTCTTCTTGAATATATGTGGGGTTTCTTTGTACCTATTTTTGTAACGCTGATGATGCATTGTATTTACTGACATTCAGATATACTTTTTATTTATGAATTATATGTCAATAAATAATATGATATTTTAACCACCACCTATTTGGTGTTATTGTTCATGTCTTGTTCATGTGCTGTAAGGAACTATAAGTTCATTACATCCTGTGTCCGACCTGGCGCCAGTTAGGTCGTGACAGTGTAAAATTCTACATTAAATGTTAAGGCTAGGCCTGTACACAGGCTATGACTATAGGGCACATTTTATTCTTGCTACAGTTACATAATATTTTATACATGTCCAGGTATAGGGTACACTTGACTGACTTGATGTCACTTGAATATACAATCATACTAGATGTACTGTACTAGACCTAAACTTATGAATTATTTATTCTTTACAAGTAGTTATTTTTTTAAATAGCCTAATGTAGGTTCAATGCACTATAATCAACTAATGACTAATTTATATACCTTTTTATTTTATTTTTAAGTAATTGTGTAGTCCAATGACTAGTGATGGCACTATAGTGACTATATGATATAAAATCAAATCATAAATGGTAGGCTATATATATATAGACCTATATCCTACTGGTCATAGGCCTATGCCGCAAGAATAAATGCATATATATATCTTTCTCCCAGAGTGGCATTCAGGCGTGGAAAGGGTTGCCTAAATAAATCAGGAAAATCAGTAATCTAACCTCATTTAAAACACTGATCAAAATGCAAGACTAGACTCAGACCACAGTTGAGGGTTAAGAGTAGGATGCCATAATATCATAATATCTTTTCTTTAGGCTTATGAAACTATAACTACTAGTAATACTACTAGGCCTAGGCACTATCACTATCCCTACTCTAGGCTAGGCCTATAGCCTATAGAAGAAGCATCTGTAACATCAGCCTATAATCTACTGATCCTAAAAGTCCTTTTAAAAGTATATAAGTTCTATAAGACACTTTAACCAAGTAAAAGAAAAGATAAATCATAAATCTAGATTTTTGTAGGCCTATATTATACCTATAAATTAACAATATAGGCTATTATCATTAGATAGCTTGGCTAAATACTATATATGACTATACCAATAGGCCTATACTATAGTATAGTAACTTAGTAACTATACTATACTATTACTAGCTAGGCCTACCCATTATAATTATCATCCTGATGTGCCTGTGCCCTTTAAATAAACTAATAAATATGTTTTTAATAAAATTAAAAATAATGTTATCAAAATACTTTATGATGAATAAAATTTATGATGTATCATAAAAATGTATGAATAATTTATTATTTAGGCCTAGGCCTAGACTATATCAAGTATATCATTTAGGCCTATGAATCATGAATAGTAATGATTTGGCTTAATAAGCCGCTAAGCCGCTTAGGCCATAGGCCATAGGGGCATAGGGCCATAGGCCATAGGTCTTGAGGCTACGCCGCTAGCCTAATAAGGCTAATTAGATAGCCCTATATATTACTATATAGTATATAAAGATAATTTTAATTATGAATCATAATATTAAATATTTAGGTTAGGCCTAATCATTATCTTAAAATAAAATCATTATGATTTAAAATGATTATCATTAATTTATCATTTTTCATTTTATCATGAACGATAATAAATCAAATGAATAACCTGCCGATCATAAGAATGTATGAGCCCCCACAAAAAACTACGTAGCTTATTTTAGTAAATAACAACGCATACCATATTTTTATATTTTGTGACTACATATACCAGAATGAGGAACTATTTTAAAGAGATAAACTACACTGGACACAATCACAAACTTGAAATTTCAGTTCCAGAAAAAAAAGTAATAGTGTACGGAACCGCAATGTACATGGCAGTTATCTGCCGCTTGACTATGATCTATATATTATTATACATGATATGCATTCTAAGTACTTGCTTGTTTTCAGTGAAGGCGTTTTCTTATCCTATGTGACTATAATATGACATAAATATGACTATATGTAACAGATGCTGGAATCATTCTATCTTCTTTATTAGAATAAACTAAATTCCGTATGCTGTGACAAATACACACACAATAGACTAGACTAGAGAGAAAGAGAGGGAGTGGGGGTGAGGGAGAAGAATGTGAGGAATGACTCCTGAGAATTCCAGGTCAGTTTAGGTCTTCATATACCTTGGGCACTCTGGTATCCCCCCCCCCCCCCCATTCCTCATTAAAAAATTCACTATTTTCGTAATATTGAAGATTTTATAAACGAAACGGAATGAAAAACAAGCACAAATAGAATTTGGTAGGCTATAGCGTTGTTTTTTCTTCTTTAGTTTATTACAATTGAACAGCACTACTTTTCTACCTTCTGCTGGATAGGATACTTCATGGTTCAGATATCGCAAACTGTAGGGCTGTAGGTGCCTGTAGGGCACAATCATATAATAATACCAGCAATAGGCAATAGATAAAAAATTGGTCAGCAATTGGCTGGCATTGCGTTTATTCTGGCGTAGACACGCTAGATTTAAATAGCTTAACAATTGTGAGAAATTGTTGTCATATATGCGCTGCCAATATCCTACATTTGGTTTGTTCATCTGTTATGGAGAGCCGTTCAGCTTCAGTGAACTATTTTACAATTGTTTATTCGGTCTACCATTAAGACTATAATAAGATGGACCGCTTGTTCTATTTGTAAAGCGTATATGTTCTTTTATTTTTCCATGCGCTACTAATAAGGCTGTCTTGAATGACGTCTACGCTTTTACGATTGCTTTAAATGTTTCCGCTGTATACTACTTTCGATTTTAATCTTAATTTTCCATTGAGAAAATCCTAGCGAATTACTAAACCGGAAGTCTAAAGGGCGTGCTGCAATCGGAAATTCCGAAACAAAGAACAAAGAGTTTTAAGTTATCAAATAGGAAAAATATCAAAGCAAGCGGTCCATCTTATTATAGTCTTTGGGTCTACACAATTTTCTCAGCTTCAACATAGCGAGGGTTTATAATGTACGGAAGGCATGCGGCGAAAACTCCTAAGTGCTGCAATCGCTATCAACAATAAGATGGTCAGCAAGAAGTGGCGTTATAAGAGCTTTTTATGCAAATTATACGGAAAATATACTGGAAGCGAATGTCGACCAACCACCAGCATTAAACAAAATCACTAATTTAAAGGTCAGACGATATAAGGAGACATTGTTAATGTATAAAAGATAAGATCTATAGGGGCCTACATATAAAGTTGGATGTTTGTGTCAATTTCGATACCCATTGGTCAATATCAAGACACGTTACCGCATTGACTTAAATGCTTATTTAACCTGTACGCTGTATTAGCCTATATTTCTTAGAAATCCCACCTGGTACCTGAATGGCCTGGTTTCGATCGATTCTCCCTAAGGTAGACCTATTTTTTTCATTTATAATGAAAATGTAGGCTAATTGTTACCCCGCGCAATGCCGGGCAATTTAACTAGCTGTCAATAAAGCTCTAAATGAGCTTGGAATTTAGTTGAATATTGTCATCAGAGTGTATGACATCATTATACTACACTTTCATAATGCACGAGATACATTTTAGATTTGTGAAGGCAAAAGACATGACACTATTGGATTACAATAAGGGCCGTATTTAGGATTGTGGGGGCCCTGTTCCCAAATTTATGTGGGGGCCCCTCGTGGCCTCGCCCTGCCTACCACAGGCCTACATCAGAAAATTGACGTTAATTCACATTACATTCTGTAAAATCATAAATAAATTTAATGTTTTGCTTAGCTTGGTTGGACTGGAGCACTTGAAATTGTAGGGGAATAAATGAATTTTATTTTAACATTTTCAACGAAAGAATGGGGATGTCACTTAAAAATGTATTTTTGGTATGTGTGGGGGCTCTTTTCTGTGGGGGCCCCTGTTGCAATGGAGCATGTGGAACATGCCTAAATACGCCACTGACTACAATAAGGATTTTATGATAAAGTTGTGGGTAGGTCTACCTGTCTGTATTTCGCCATATTTGTGCGCTTTTCAAACCCTCGCAGAACGGCGTTACACACTATAATTATTTTTAAAAATTCGGTCTATGAAAAATTTGTCAGATTGTGTAAATATGTTTTGAATTGATATTAGAAAAATATAGGCCTAGGCCTATAGAATTTGTCTCTCCTGGGATTTAGGTCTATCTTATCTTTTATATTTCAGACGCTCCTTCTATAAAAGAAGATTATTGCGTGCTACGCTCATCCGTGGTTTAAATTAAGTCTAGTCTACCATTTTGAACAGTGTTTTAAATGATGTTGAGTTATTGATTTGCTGGTTAGTTCAGGCAACCCATTATATGTCCGGGTGCCACTCGGGAAGAAAGAGAACCTATTTGCGTGTGTTCTTGCTTCTGTGGACAGCTATTACTTAAATTACATAAATTGGTTTACCGGTAGACTATTGTATAATTATAGGTTTAGGCCTTGGTATCAAAAGTTATTTCACTCTGGCCATATCTACCTTCTGTTCCTATACACGTGTAAGAAATAGCTTTTGACAACTTTCCTCCAGTGGTAGGCTACACGTTATAGCCACGAGTATCAAATTTCACGATTTTTATTGGCTGTTAATGTGACACGTGATCTATTGAGCGGTAGGACATAATGTAGGGAACATGAGGCCATGTTAGTTACGTCATAGAAAAAAAAAAGGGGGGGGGGGGAGGATGTTGACACACATGCACAGAAACAAATACACACACACAATTTAAAGTACAGGTAGAGCCTACTGTAAATGATGAATGGCGTAACAAAATTCAATTTGAAATAAAATTAAACCAAAAAGTACATTAAAACAATTATGTAGTGCGTAGTCAACACACTTCATGCAAACACGCCATCTCGTTTTGAATCGTACGTAAATTATATATATGGCATATAGCAGGAGCCGGCAACCTTTTGACAATAGAGTGCCAAGGTAGGATTTCTAATTCATTCAGCGTGCCAACAGCCTAAAATTCATCCTGTTCTAGCACACAATCTTTTGTAAAGCGGACATGAATTATTGCTTTTTGGGGTTTTCCACGTGCCATTGAAAATAGCTCTGCGTGCCAAGGCATATAGCATTGTTGTCTTTTACGTTACAGGCGTTATTTCCAGCCCAAACCTCCTTAAGGGATGGAACAGCGGCACAGTTTGAACCAGAATCGTCAAGTTTACTTTCCGGAGCGAAAACCCAGTAGGCCTATTTTAATTTGTTTTTACTAGTGTAAAAAGAAGCCTGACTGTATCGATTCTACTGTTTAATTTTTGTAATAGAATTAATTTAATGAGAAGTATCAGTTAAAATAATTTTGTTTTACATAATTAAGACTTTGTAATATGCATTCTTCTATCTAACCTATCTAAAGTAGGATTGGAAAAGTCGCTTCAGTTTAAATAGCTCGATCCAGGCCTACGGGAAACTACAACTATTCCAAATGATCTACTTTTAATTAAGCACTGCAACTGTGGACCGGCTTGTCTCTTGCAGATTCCCAGAGGGCGGCACAGGACCGAGACCAATGACATAAAATCATCCAAGAGTAAAAAAAATGGTGCCCCGACGACCCTCACTCGGTTTATGGGCTAGATGAAGATGAACTTGCACATGTCAAGCCTACAGGCCTTTCTTAAAACGGTCACTATATTGGCTCTAAAGCATTGTAACAAACTACTTTATTTTTCTCTTAGGATCTGTTTGTCACATTATCGTTTGTTATAGCCTACATGTGAAATGCAAGGGATAGGCCTATTGGTTGGATGCATGAATTGGGGGCACTGGTCTACCATCCAGAGAAGAATAGTAAAAGGTATACTAAACTGTTTTGTAATATGGGGATGTATAGGCCTATTATTAGGAGAAAAAATAAAATATCTGAAACCAACCATAAGAGGTCAATTTTTAAAGCAGCCCCTTAATAAACTGCCTCTGGTGGTCAGAACCATTTTTGCATCGTTACATACAACAGAATAGCAAATTCATCAATAGCAGCTAGGCTATGTCTTGAAATGCTGTCTTCCTCTTACAGATCTTGTTTAGGCAAATGCTATTTCTTCCTCATACAGATCTTGTTTAGGCGAATGTTAGGCCTATGTCTTCCTCATACAGATCTTGTTTAGGCGAATGTTATGTCTTCCTCATACAGATCTTAAAAAGGATCTAATTATAGTGGGCAGTCGTCATGGACGATCACAGTCCACTGTTAGGCTAGGCTGTCAGACCTCCCCTTATAGGCTTACACCAAATGAGTCTCTATTTTTAACTTGTTTTAAGAGAGTGCATGTTTATGAAATTCGAAATAATGTCAACTTCTTCTCTGGTATGGAAACGCTATAATGTAGGCCCACCCAGAGTATATTTCAGGGCATTTCGGAAGAATTTGTTTTCCCACATTATCTGAGCATCTAATGCCCACTGAGCCTGGTTCCCATTACCCATAGTGCCTCACACCAGATCTCAATAAAGAATAGCCTAATATATAGATCAGACCATATAATCTAGTTTGATCTCTTTTTAAAATGCAGTTTAAAATGAATTCGCAAAATCACACGAATTTATATAAAACAATGTTAACAATCTTACTTTTTAATCACAACAAAGTAAGATTTACAAAGTTCTGTGATGATGATGATAAATATTTAATAGTTGCATGGTTTCTCTAGATCTATAAAGTGCCTTTGCTTTTGGTCTTGGTCCTGCTACGACGCTAGCTTTTATATAAATGGTTGTATTAAATAATGATAAAACATGATAGAGCAGGATGACTTTTAGGCACTTTTGGCACTCTATTATCAATAGGGCGTTTGCAATCCCGTGACAAAAAGCACGTGATTTGTGTTTACTTTGAGTAATGGTGTACAATTAAATATGGCCGCTGTATTAATAAAGTTTCATATAGGCTCGAGCTTTTTTTAAATGATGTGTTGTGTTTTAAGTCTTATTAAGATTTAAGCTGTATTATGTATGTTAAATAAAATAGGCTATTTTATTATTATCATAGACATAGATCATAGACGATGTGAGCCTAATAGTGACTTGACTAGATAGCCTATTCACCAACAATATCACTTGACATCGTAGCCTAGCCTACGAAACATTAAAAGTGTAGGCCTATAAAGTGAAATTGAAAGTGTAAATAGGTCTAGCCGGCCCTAGCCTAATCACATTAATCAATTAATCTACAGTACTACTATTTACCTCCTTATTTTTGAGTAGGATAGCCAATAATTAATATTCAGATGTGAATTTTGCATGATAAAGAAGTACTTTACTTTCACCACGTTATGTTTGTACCTCAAGTGGGTTCTATATTTACACAAATACGTCACTAAATTTACACAAAAAAACTTAAGCTCCGCCTACTGAAAACGCTCTATAGGTTGCCGATCTCTGTTCTGTAGAATCAAAGAACATAAGAACGTTTGAGAACCTCTCACATGAGATAATAGATGTGATAAATAGATTCGTTCAGGACAGATGCTTGCCATCAGTGAGACCCACATTACCATTGGTCTACCTTTTATCAAAGAAAAACACAAAACACTCATAAATGTCAGTGTCACGCAGATCTTCCTTTTATTATTTCCACCAATCATGAAGATCGAACAATGAAACGTCATTTTTTTTTAATGGTAAGTTAGTGTGAATATTAAAAGTACGGAAACCCTTTTTTGTCAAATACAAAACAATCGGTCCGAATGACTGTGAAAATAATGAGGAAAACATTTAAACAAACTCAACGCTACTTGACCACTGCGTAGTACGGAATTCCTTTAAACCATTTGAATAAAAAAAAGTCTAAACATCGGTAGGATATTGATAATAATGATAAATAAATTGTTAAAAATAACAAACATTTTTACTGCTTAGTAAATACTATCACTTGTAGAGTTAACATAACGTATTAGACGTTGTAATAACTGAATCAATAGCCTATGTAACCTTATACAATGAAAACTGAAAAATGTTTCGCAGGTAGGCTAAGCTTTAAATAATATAGTACATTATTGGTGTCTAAATTAAATATGTAGGAATATTTGAAGATGTTTTGCTCCCCGCACCCTCGCCGGGTATCGATAAACAGATGTAGGCCTACACACTTTTGTAGTGTCATTATCCTGGGCAACCTTCCGTCAAAGCATCCTTCGGTAAAGCGCATCCTTTCGCCATGGGCATCCTTCCGTCAAAGGCATCCTTCTGTTATGAGCATACTTCCGTCATGGGCATACTTCTGTTAAGGGCATGATGATGATGTGTGTCCATCGTTTTCGATGAGGACCATCCTCTATCAGAGTCATGATTTCTTATGAGTTTGGAGATGGCTAATAGGGCCTATTTTTTGCCCGAAAGTATTTGCCACAGTGAGGGCACAGGTGCGTGGCTTGATGGCCGGTGGACGCGGGGCTGTCTTTGCTGGGTTTTCTTATTTGTCGTTTTTCAATAGCGACCCTTTGCCTTTTATCTTCGTGAGCTGCTGCACCAGTTTGGGTCATGTTGCGCCAGAAGGATCGGTCCTCGGCTAGGCTCTCCCAGTTGTTAGGATCAATTCCAAGGTTTCTTAGGGAGGCCTTCATGGTGTCTTTAAACCTCTTCCTTTTTCATCTTCGCGAGCGCTTTCCTGCGACTAAAGGGCATAGGCCGACATGTTAAGGGCATACTCAGTCATGGGCATCCTTCCGTCAAGGGCATCCTTCCGTCATGGGCATCCTTCTGTCATCTGTCATGGGCATACTTCCATCATGGGCATACTTCCGTCACAAGAATTTACTACGCTGTAGATACAGAAAGGTTTATTTGTAAAGTTCTGTATAAGCTCATTAGAATCTAATACTTATGTAAAAGCGGATAATACATTTTAAAGATACTCATTTTGCAGAAACATATACATTTCTCTCTCAGGTAAAAAATTTCTAATGCGTTGCATGTCTGTGGTTAAAACGTAAAAATCCTGATATTAGAGGAGGGGTGGTGTATTTTTGTGCGTATCGGATCGCCATATTATCTCTTTGTATACAGAAACGATTGAGTAAACTACCCTATGTGGAAGTTGCAAACATATACCAAATAGTGTGTATCATATTATGTCTATGTAGCTATAAGGCACTGAACCTCACTATAAGGACTTTATCACTTTCCATACTCAAAATTCCCAGTTTAGATGGATACAAAAAGAAATCATTTGGAGAGGACATACATAATTATAGAGCTTGTGGTAAACTCACTAGAAGCGCCAACTGCTCATTCTGGTGCCATGGCACTTATTCACTATGGCTCCAACCTATAAACTACAATTAATCCTGGCTCATTGCGGTGCTCACCAATGAATGAAGAAATGTGTGACTGTATTTGTATCTTGTATCTTTATTTTGTATATGAATGTACTTACTCTCTTCTATAACTGTTGTACATGCATCAATATATATATATATATTCCTTATATTATTATACAAGCTTAGTTATCTGCTCTTGTATATATTTAAGATGCTTACACTCCCCTTGTATGTACAGTCTAAACACCCCCCACCGTCGTCAACCCCCTTGTATGTACAGTCTAAACCTCCCCCCCCCACCCTCGCCAAGCCCTCCCTTTGATCCCCCTCTCGGCTACTGACCACTGGTCAAGATAAGCAAATTGCGTCTACACGCGAAATCTATTACAGTCGGCCCAGGTGGCCAGGGAAAATCCCCTCCCCCAACCTCTTCCCCCGTAAACTAACACATACGCAACAGCCCTCGTCGGGGATGTAGGGTATCAAAGAGCTTTTGTATCCCCCCCCCCGACCGCCCTATTCTCCCCCCTCCCCATTGCCCCTACCCCCACAGAGGGCACTTCTTGGTTTAGGATAGAAATGAAGAACGGGTATTGGGGCCTTAGACACGGAACGCAACAGTCCTGTCTTCGGTCGATCCAAATATATACTGTTTACACTGTAAATTTGTGTTGTGGATTAAATTCTGCCATCTATCGCTTTTGCCTAAGTAAACAGTATTTGAAATTCATCCCGGCATTGAATCAATCATTGTTCTTGTGTCTGCTCATGTATTAGCACTCGTGTCATATAGTAGTAGAAATTACTCTATTCAATAGGCTTACAGCACCCGCCAGCCAAGCGGGATAACGGACTAAAATATAAATAATTCTAAGGCCCAAACTTCACTGTGACATCGCAATAATCAGCCTCTACACGAGCCAAATAACCACGTAGAGTGCCCGCCACGCTACAGAGCTCTTTCTCACAGACATAGAGAGAATCGGAAAAAAAAATTGACTTTTAAGAGGCTTTAAAAACCATCATTTTCCACTGTTTTTTTAAATCATTCTGAGCATTCTGAAATGTTAATGGCAAGGATAGACCCACTATTCATTCGACCATTTTAAAGCCTAAGCCATAGTCAATACAAAATTTTCAATACGTGAATAAGTCTGGCGTAGACGTCTGTCAGAGATAAAGTACAGCTAACAATAATAGCTACAATAGTAGTTGTCGTTGATATGCGAGTCAGAATACGAAAAAACGATCTCATAAACAAATATTACATTAGTAAGATGTATATTAGAATAATATGAATAGCATGTGTAAGGGACCCATCAACTATAAAAAACATTTAAAAAATTAGAACAAAATTATGAAAATTATATCATTACTAGCGAATATTCACAACTGACAAGAGTAACACTAATAGTAAAATTATAAACACTAGAGGACAGAAGGGCATAGAGTAAAGTATTTCACCGGACGTCAACAAAACGGTCCCGGTTCTAACCCTGCCGCCGACCAATCCCTGCCGCCCTGCAGTAGTTTCGGGCCTAAGGGACGTTATGATCGTCTCTCTAGAAGGAATGTCTGTAAACTTATAAGTCTAAAATACAACACAATAACAATATGTTACAAAATGAACTGATCGACATAAGAACAAAAACAATTTTCTTATCCCTTATGCGAGAACAAATGCACATAAGTACTATTTCTTCCCGAGTGGCATCCGGGCATGGAATGGGTTGCCTGAACAAACCGTGAAAAAACAGTAACTAAACATCATTCAAAACACTAATCAATATGCAGCACTAGACGCAAACCACGGACGAGCGTACGACTCAATAATCTTCTTTATAGAGGAGCGTCTGTAATAATATATAAGATATAGAAAAAGCTACTTGTTTTATACTAATTAGACAAAATCATATTTATAATAAAAGGCATTGAATAAATTGAAAAAATTCATTACTTCTAACATGAATTACATAATTCAGTTAGTAAATCGATTTCTAACTAACAATTTTGAAATAAAGAGAAAAGAGACAAAATTGATTACTATTAACCTCTAGTCTAATAAATGCTTGTTTCCATGTTCTATAAAACCTCTACACCAATAAAATAGACCACCAATTCCCATAAAGTCAAACAATATAAAATTTTATTGTTCAATCATTATATTATTTATATATTAGCATAACATTGGACCTAGGGCCTGTCGTTGTATTAAAAAAAAAATATTAAACACTTCGAATACAGTAATCCAAAAATAAATTTTGTTATAGTGTTTTTTTTTACTGAACTTTTTTATTAGAGTTTCAATATTAATCAATCAATCAATAAACATAAAGACAAAAACACTTTCCTTATCCCTTATGCGAGAACAAATGAATATAAGTACTTTTTCTTCCCGAGTGGCATTCGGGTATGGAATGGGTTGCCTGAACAGACCAGGAAAACCAGTAACTTAATATCATTTAAAACATTAATAAAGATGCAAGACTAGACTATGACCACGGACGAGCGTAGGACGCAATAATCTTCTTTATAGAAGGGGTGTCTGTAATATATAAGATAAGATAATGTTAAAAAATATGATTATATGAATATATTATTAATTAAAAGCATGATCCAACATAAGATAATGGTAACACAAAATATTTAATACACGTTTTCTAATTTAAAAATAAACAACAATGAAGTTATCCCGCGGCTATACAAAATGTTCATAGTTGACGAGCTTATACATTGTAACATTTACGTCGGCTATAAGAAGCCGGCTGGTCCTGCGGTGAGTTCACCAGACTGTCAACCGACATGTCGCGGGTTCTATCACTGACACCGACCAATCCCTTTCGCCCTGCACAAGTTTTGGGCCTGGTGGATGTAATAATTTTCTCTCTAGAATCCAGAAGGAACGTCTGTAAACTTATAAGATAAGATAAAAAGCCTAGACTATATTTTGGCCTTTAAGGTAAGTTGCAGCAAAAATATCTAGCCACTTAACTCTTTCTCCACTAGGCGATGCAAACATTTTTCCCCCCAATCGTCCATGTGTGATATTTCTCGTATTGTATGTAGGGCCTATTTCATTACGTACGTAGCCTATTTCCATTTTTTTTTAAATAACTCGTATTTAATTTGTTGGTGTTAGATATAATAATACAATGGATGCATATAATATACATTTGTTTTTTTTTTAAATTAAAAAAAAACATGCGTTTTTCTTTTTTCAGCAAAAATAAAATAAAAATGGTAAAAAAAAATTAACGAGTATTGGGGAAAACAGTTGTGTGATATTGTCAACACGTATTTTCTTTAGTAAATATAAAAAAGGATAGACAAGTCATGGACAAATGAGTGGGGGATGGGGGCACAAAGGCTATTGAAACGTTTTAGGGACACAGTATCAGAGGAAACTACATGTAATGCTATTTTTAATTAAGGCTTCTGTTTTAAATATTTATTAGATTAAACTTTAACGGTTTTTTTTTAAACTATCATTTCATGGATTGTACTTTCAATTCGTGTAAAATGTTTTTATAATGGAATGTATTTGAAAAATCTTTATCAGGTATAAGTGTTATAGATTCAGTTTTGTAGTTTTAGGGCACATTGTTAGTCGCAGTGATATCTATCTTATCTTATACATTACAGACGCTCCTTCTATAAAGCATATTATTTCGCCCTACGCTCATCCGTGGTCCGAGTCTAGTCTTGCAATTTTATTTGAGTTTAAAAAAAAATGTTAAGTTACTGGTTTTCTTGGTTGGTTTGGGCAACCCATTCCAGCCCGGATGCCACTCGGGAAGAAAGAGTAGGCCTATGCTTATATGCATTTTGGACTCGCATAAGGGATAAGGAAAGTGTTTTTGTCCTTATGTTTATCTGAGCATTGCAACAGGTTGTTATTGTGATGTATTTCTAGATTAGATTTTTATGCCTTAAGTATTATTACTACTTTACTCTTTGCCCTTCTGTCCTCTAGTGTTTTTAGGGTTAGTGGTTTAACTATTGGTTAATATTTGCTAGTAATGAACCTTGCAATTAGAAGTTTAGTATTGGTGCCTGGGTGAGATTGAAGGAGATTCTTGGGCCATCGAGCAAAATCATATATAAAGTTTGTGTTATACTGTTTATCTTTGACAATATTATAACGAATTAGTCTTACACTGTTTAGTTCAGACGCTATTATAGCTAATGTGTGCTACATGTTAGGGTCCCTATCCAGAACAATTAGCTGTTACCGCAGCACTGTCCCAGTTTGGTAGTTCAATATATCAATACGCCAATAATAATATGAGCTTAATGTTTACGTGCAAATATTATCTAAACGAGAAGAATAGTAATAAAAAACATTGCTCCTGTGCTTATAAGCCTAATTTGTCATTAAACGACATTTAACGTGACGAATTGATCCGCTGTATTGCCCACTAGATCGAGTTACCACACGACACGGTGAAACATGCTTGTCGGTTTGGTATTATTTCTGACATGGAATCTGATTCCGTCTGAAGGCGCAGCAGTGACAAGTACTATTGCAGGTAAACGGGCTTTGTTTTTTTCAGATTTTTGTTATGTTTGCTCTATAATATTATTATAGCCTATTGTCTGTTTAAAGATGGCTGTTTAGCGTTGTATATTGTCTGTTTGGTGTTGGCTGTTTGGTTATGGCTGCTTAGTGTTGTCTGTTGGCTGTTTGGGGTAGGCTGTTAGATGTTTGCTGTTGGCTGTTTAATGTTGCCTGTTGGCTGTTTGGGTAGGCTGTTTGATGTTTGCTGTTGGCTGATTAGTATTGCCTGTTGTTTGTTTGTGGTAGGCTGTTTGATATTTTCCGTTGGCTGATTGGTGTTGTCTGTTGGCTGTTTGGGGTAGGCTGTTTGATGTTTGTTGTTGGCTGTTTAGTGTTGGCTGCTTAGAGTTGGCTGTTTGCTGATGGCTGTAAGCTGTTGAATGTTGTCTGTTTGGTGATTTCTGTCTAGCGTTGTCTGTGTCTGCTGTCAGTTGGAGTTGGCTGTTTGGTGATTTCTGTTTAGTGATGTCTGCTGTCAGTTTGGAGTTGGCTGTTTGGTGATTTCTGTTTAGTGATGTCTGCTGTCAGTTTGGTGTTGGCTGTTCGGTGATTTCTGTTTAGTGCTGTCTGCTGTCAGTTTGGAGTTGACCTTTAGCCTTGGTGTATGTTGTTTGCTGTGAGTTGACTGTTTGATGTAGGTTGTTAGGCGTTGGCTGTTTACTGGTAGCTATTTGGTGAGAGCTGTCGGTGTTAGCTGTTTGCCGTAGGATGACTTAATATGTTGGTTAAATCGACAAACGTTTACAAGTCATTGACATGTCGTGCGGTACCCCCCCTCCCCCTTAAAACAACACCAATATAATATTGAAGATATTGAAGAACCCACAGGGAAGTTTAAAATCTTCACATGCCCAGTATAGTCAAGGTAGACCCATGACCCAAGATATATATTTAGCCTTTTTAGCAAATACGATTCATTCAGCGTTACTACTTTAAAAAAATAATTTTTCAATCATGATAGATGCCCATGCTTTCAGATACAACTATTTTTGTCCGTTGTGCAAGTCTGGAGCAGTACATCACGCATAGTCGCAGCAAAGCCTGCAAATAATATTTTCGAGATATTATTTATTTTGAGATTACATGAAATATTATTGACTTTATACCGTGCTCCTCTATGTTAAAGGCTCGATAGTCAACACTTGCATATTCAACAATTTTCTAAACACAATCCTGAAATTTTTATGTGTTTTTTTTTTGTCAATGTAAGTACTCATTTCTTATGATATTGATGGGCAAACACAATTCACACTTGTGGCAAAGAGTGACGATATAAATATCAACTTCACTCTCCTGGAGATAATTATAGATTTCAAGTGGTATACGGCTTTTTATTATTGCATTCAATTTATGATTTA
This sequence comes from Anisus vortex, assembly GCA_949126835.1. Lineage (NCBI taxonomy): Eukaryota > Metazoa > Mollusca > Gastropoda > Planorbidae > Anisus > Anisus vortex. Next base: position 36,491,489 of record OX421502.1, on the reverse strand, counting down.
TGTAATTCAAAATAAAAAAAACCTCTATAATTAATATAGATGTTAGCACTTTTTTAAAATTGCGTTCAAAGTCTCATTGACGTTAATTCGATAATGCAGTATAAAAATATCTCCGATGCGTCCATATATATAAAAAAAGGAATATTTATAACTGTAACAAGTTTGACAGTCTTGTGTGTGTATGTGTGTGCAATGTTATATTCAACCTTCTCTATCAAACGACACAGCTTGTAATAGATGTTGTAGAATTGGGGTCGGCGATCTTTTGATGATAATAAGCCAAAGTAAGCTTTCTAATTCATTCAGCGTGCCAAGAGTATGACATTTATTCTGCTCTTGTACTCAATTTCTTGTAGAAAATACTCTACTTGATTAGTTTGTTATAGGTCTTCCGCGTGCCATTAAAATTTGCTCTGCGTGCCAAGTCTGGCCAGCGTTTCGCTGGTTTACTGATCCCTGTTGTAGAAAGTTGCACCTACTTTGGAAGCGACATTTAAATTATGCTGGAAAAGATATTATACCTCTAACAGGATATGAAAGGCAGCAGCCGTAATGGCAAGGCTCATGAAAAGTTTTTTGACAACTCTCAACTCACTGAAAGGACAAACATCTCATTGTACCAGGCCTGCCTGTTCTACAAAAGGAAGCGAGACCAGCGCTACATAATGATATTAAGCAAATGAAGCAGCTCAAACGAGCTTTCGCATGAGATGCTTTTGGCAGGATCTTCCAGATCAGGAGTCGCCAATAGTGTGCCAAACTAGGATTTCTAACTCATTCAGCGTGCCAACAGCCTGAAAGTTAACCTGCTTTTATTTTTATAGGACAATTTTGTTAGCACCGTAGCAAGACGAATGCCAAAAGCAATGGAGCTTCATAGAGACAATCTTTAAAGCGTTTTAATATCAAATTAAATATTAACGTGTTTGTGATATTTATTTTTAATTATTTTATTTTGCATTGGTCTGTAGTAAAAATAATACAAAATTTATTATATACATTTAAAAGATTAGTGTATAATAATTTTAATATAGTTGTCCATAAAAATTCCTACATCTGCTATTGACAAGTCTTGATTAGGTGTGGCCTTTTGAACTGTAATGATCGTGAACTTCCGGTGAAATTTACCGCCATTTTCGTAAACAAAAACTATCCTTTTGGTGCTGTTTGACAATTGATATCAACATCGACAGCCAGAAATATACAACGGCTACAAGATTAGTTATGAGGAATCCGTTTTTAACATCAAAATTGAGTCGGCGATAATTAATACTCAAAGTGTTAGTCGCGTTTGGTTAAATTTAGCTTTTGTTTATAAAATAAGTTAGTCAAGAGTTGCGTCCTTGGTAATTAAAAAACATAATGCGGAGATTTATAAAAAAAAACAACACGAAAATTCTTTTGGATCAAGCAATTAGTTTAAGATTATAAATAGGTGATTCTTCAAATCTGACATTCACAATCCATCGTTTTCTTTTGGCGCCATCTTTTGGAAATGAAATAAAATTAAATTCTATACATATTTTCGTACAACCGGTAACGTAGCACAAGGACATGTTTCGAAGAAAATGATCGAATAAGACCGGAAATGTTCTTGTTCGTGACCTTTTATGCATGCATAATCGTTGAGACTTGTCAATTGACAAGTCTTAATGAGGCGTGAACTTTTCAAATGGAAGAGGTCACGTGCTTCCGGTTCTATTTTTATATTGTTTATTATTTTAGGCATTTCCGTAGATTCATAAAATATAAAACGAAAATTCTTTTGCATCAAGCAATACGTTGCGGTTATAAATAGGTAATTCTTCACGCTAGACATTCACAATGCATCGTTTTCTTTTGGCAACATCTTTTGGAAATGAAATAACATTTAATCTCTTATATCTTTTGGTACAACCACAACCAGTAACGTAGCACACAGACATGCTTTTTTAACTAAATGATCGAATAAGACCGGAAATGTTTTTCTTGTCGACCTTTTAAGCATGCATAATCATTAAGACTTTTCAATTAGCTCATTATATTTAGATTTTAGATCTCAGCCTTACTGAGATTTCCTTTAATAGTGCAAGGACGGCATAATTAATCTGACTGTGATATAGTTAAACCGAATTGATACATAGTGATCATACAAGCTGGGTAGTTAATGTAAGGTTTAAAAATGTAAATATAAGTTATTTAGTCATATAATATTTATATAGGCCTAGTTCTTAACTGTCTTTTATAGTTTGATAATTTTCATGGTATTAATTTTAAGATGTAACTAGAGGTATAAAATTAATTTACGTTAAATAGTGTAGAACATACATTTCCTGCCTAGATTGTTTTTCCATTTAAGGAAGTTTATTTTTTTAACCATTAATAATTACAACAATTGCATAATATAATGCTAGTATAGTAAAGTAAAGTATTCCGTCGGACCGAATTGATCCATAGGGCCGGTAAAGCAGCGTTCATCAGTTTTGAGTGACCACGGCATACTAAAGGATTGTTCGGACAGCACAAAACCCAGATAAACTACCTAAACTATAGGTACCTACCCATCAGAGCTGTGTACACTTAGGGACTACTCCAAAACTGGGAACAAATCCTAGCCAAATGAAAAAATAAAATAAATAAATTTGTTAAAGAATATATTTTTTTAAGTTTAGTTCAAGAAGATGAACATAAAAACTCTTTTGCATGTAATTAGTCTGTACCAATTTATGAGCGCCTTGTCTTGAATGCTCTTATATAATTGTTCAATGTCAGGTACATATATAGTTACTTCTGAGTGCTCAAGTGTAGGCCTAAGTGACCTCTTTGTATGCTTGAAACAACTTTCATATGCGATAAAATCTGTTCACAAATGTAAGTTGAACCTAAAGCTGAAAGTCATGTGAATGCCTAGCAGTTGAGAATAGCAGACGACTTTCCTAAGCAGCTTCCTTCGAGACTTTCCCGCAAATTGGGATATTTTGATAAGTTTTTTTAATGTTTAAAATTCCAATTTCTGCATTTTAAAATTGCAAAAATCCCTCCATTAAAACAAAGATCCAGATCTAAGTAGGCTGTATTAAGATCAAGCCAGTCAGGCTGAATGGGGTATGAAAACACGAGTCCATGAAATTAAAGCATTGCCTTTGTTTAGAAAGCTTTGCTTTGAGTATTTCAAAGTACATCTGAAAAAGCCCATCTATCTATCTATCTATCTATCTATCTATCTATCTATCTATCTATCTCAATACGCCTTAAATTAGGGAAATAATTAATCGTTTTCTAATTGATTTCACGGCATGATATATCCAGTTTCAAAGCAAATCCATTCCAGTGGTCTAGCCCCTTCCTTGTGAATGTAAGTACAACTCACTGAAATGTGTCGCTTTGTCATTCAGAAACATCGGCTTCCACAGTCAATTGTCTTCATTCAATATCGGAAATTTTTTATTTTTTTTCCTTAATCAAGAAACACCTTAATTGCTTCCAGACAAGAAATGAATCTATCCAACACTTAACCTCGTCTAAGGCAATGAGCATTGTGTACAACAGGAGATCTCTATTCTTGGAATCAATTTCTTGTAGAAGAGACTTAAACGAACGTGGAGATCCTAAGGCGAAACAACATACAGAGCATGGGCTAGATCCTGAGCAAGTGGAGTCGGAGATGCATTGACCAATGTACGCAGAATGGGCTCTGAGCGTATCCCCAAACCCTTGTTACCTGCAGAGCTGGCAGAGGGCGAAAGTAAAAGACGTGGGCAAAAGGGCACGTTCTAAACGAAAAATTGCATGGCCAGCACAGTGCCAGTCGCTTTACTTCTCTCCAACTCATGGCAGGTACCCATCAGAGTTGAGTAGACTCAGGGGAAACCCTTCAGACCCATGAACAAATCAAAACCTTTACCGAGATTCGAACCCGAGACCTTTGAAAAGTCTTGAACAGTGACCGTGACCCATACAGTAACAATGAAATGTAAATAATAACTAAATTTATAAACCAAATCGTTCGAAAAACAGAGTAATAACAACATTTCTTGTGTATAAAAAAAAAACTGTAAATAAATTTATCATTAAAGTATCCCGTCAAGCCAATTTGATCCTTGGGGCCTGTAAAGCAGTATTTACAATTTTCTGTGACCACGGCATACTAGAAAATAGTGTGGCCAGCACAATGCCCAGCTGCCTTTAATTTACCCTAAATAATATCAGGTACCCCATCAGAGCTGGGTAGTCACAGGGACACCTTCCAGACCCGGGAACGAATCTTTGCCTGCACCAGGTCTCGAACCCAGGACCTTCGGTACGCCAGTCGAACGCGGTGCCGCTCAGCCACCCATGCCCCTGTACTGGGCCTGTACCCACCGATAACCAACGCCTCTCTTGGTGGATCAACCCCAACCTTAATATTTCTCGTTGCCGATGAATGGAGCATAGAGCTGATAAGACCGAATTCCATAAATCTTGTTGTTATCCCAGCCTATGTGCCAACGTTTTTCTAGCTATCTACCGTTAACAGCTATACCTTTCTCTTTGGCTAATACATCTGCCACTGCAAATCACACCAAGAGCGCACTGAGCATGCTAATTTAATAGCATGGATAGAAGCGCTATAGAAATGCCCATTCTTATTCTTATATTCCAACAGCTAACAAGAGGTGTCAGCCCAAGTTCAACCGGAACCCCGGTTCCATTTAGAGCAGTTACTCGGTAGATTCTGTTCAGTTGTTTCATCTATCCCGGATAATGCAAACCACCGTTTCGTTTTATAAGATTTCTACAATTTTAAGAACCGGTTTGGTGTGTCTGTTTACGCGTGGTGTGTATGTATGATTACCATTGGTGATGCCGCCTATTTATATGTGTTGTGTTATTGGTGCATCTGCAGTTTCACCTTTCTGCGGAAACCATACTTGTGCCAAGCACGGACAGTGCGGTTACAAGTCAGGGGAGAGGAGCTGTGTCTGCAACACAAACTACCACGGGGTCGGAAACTTTGCCTGCATTCCGAAAAGTAAGTTACAGAAGTATTCTGTTTAGAATAGTTACTGAGTTACTGTCCATCTTACACTTTCTTTCTTACTATGTGTATATAAATATATTATTTATTTACACATTTACATATTATTATATCTATTTGTATTTTTATGTATCTATCTATCTATTTGTATATCTATCTATCGATTTGCATATCCATGTATCTATCTATCTATCTATTTTGTATTTATATGTATCTATCGATTTGTATAGCTCTGTATCTTTCTATCAATTTCTATATCTATGTATCTAATTATTTGCATATCTATGTATATATCCATCTATCTATTCAATCATCCATCCATCTATAATTCTATCTATCTATCTTTCTATCAATGTATCTATCTTTCAACCATCTATTTATCTATTTATATTTCATATATTTATCTTTCTTTTCATCTATCTGTCCATCTATCTAACTAACTACTTACATACCCATGAACCTACCCTAAATATAAACTTCTCCCTTTGCCTATGTATCCAACTATATTATATATATAATTATCTTTTTTTTAGTCTGCCCATTCGTCAGTCTACATATCCATCTACGTATCTACATATCATTCTCTAGCTTTATATACATTTTTTGTCTGTCTTATTTTTGTATCTACCGAATTCAACTACACTTCTTCTGTGTTCCATAAAGTATACTAAACCGATATAAACTATACTAAACCGATATAAACTATACTAAACCGATATAAACTATACTAAACCGACTATATTAAACCAATACATAGCCTACATTCAAAATTCAAAAACCAACATCATCCATTGAACTATACGAGTGTAAAGAAACAAATGTCATTAAAAAAAAAAAATTTCACCGTGACAGATGAGAAGTATTGCATTATCTTCAATGACCCGACCATCAAAAGCTTCGACGGTTCTCGTGTTCGAGCGCCCGGGGAGCTGATGACGTTTGCCACTCACTTGCAGACAAAAGTGTGCTCCCGGAAAAATTCGGGATACGTCGTCGCAACGGAACAGGGCAGCTGTGATATCAGGGTGAGTGCTCTTAATATCGATAGGTAGATAGGTGGATAGCGAGGAAGTTATGTCGATGTGTAGATAATTAGATAGGTTGCTAGACATATAGACAAAGAGATAGATAGGTAGGGAGATAGATAGAAAGATAGATATATAGAGATAGATATGCCGAGATATAGATAGTTGGATAGATAGACAGAGAGATGTAGATAAATAGATAGAAAGACATACAGATAGAAAAAAAATATAGGGAGAGAGAGAGAGGAATAGAGAGAGAGAAAGATAGCACAATACATAGATAGATAGATAGATAGATAGATAGATAGATAGATAGATAGATAGATAGATAGATAGATAGATAGACAGGGCGATAGATATTTCGATGTGTAATTATTTAGATAGATCGTTAAAGATATAAAAGAGAAAAGTAGATAAATAGATAGTCAAGGCGGATAGCTTTATAGCTAGACAGGTTGATTTATATTTAGATAGATAGACAAGACACAAATATATAATATAGGTATACATATACATAGATATTTAGATAGATCGATATATACATTTTGATAAACACAAGAGTAGTCCAGGAGTGTCTAATTCGCTGTTTGCCAAACTATATTTATTATGTTATTTCTTCTTGTTGACCCACTAACATAATGTCATTTTTACGAACCGTTAAGTAACATAATATAAGAATAAGAATGAGCATTTCTTATAGCGCTTCCATCCATGCTATTAAATTAGCATGCTCAGTGCGCTCTTGGTGTGATTTCCAGTGGCAGATGTATTAGCCAAAGAGAAAGGTCTTTAAGTTCTTTTTAAAAGATTCTCTTGTCCCAGATTCTCTCAGTAAAACAAATATAACAAGTACAATTGTCTACACAAGTCTATATAATAACGAAGTCCATAATCGAATTGATTGGGATCAAATATCACAGAATGTACGTTTTGGGGCTAATTATACTGTTTTAAAGAGAGCAAGGTGGGCAGCGCGTTCGAATCCTGGCAGTTGCTAGGACTTTTCTCGGGCCTGGAGGTGTTTGCCCTACGAGTCCACCCAGCTCTGATTGGTACCTGACTTTAGTTGGGGTAAAGTACAGGCGGCATTGTACTGGCCACACAATCACGTAGTAGGCCTATGCCGTGGCCACAGAAACAGGTTAACGCTGCTTCACCGGCCCCAAGGGTCAATTTCGTCCGACGGGATACTTTACTTATACTGCGTTATGCCAGTCACGTGATCCAGACCCAGATTTTGAAGTTTTCTGCTTGTGCATTTTACGACCCGGCTGCTATACTTGCATGACCCGTTACTAGTATTTGGGGAATGCTGGTCTAGTTCAGGGGTCGGCAACCTAAGGCATGCGAGCAAACAGGACCAATAGGTCCTGAATGAGGAAAACTGACTGTTTACTGTTTAAGCCGATGTTTCTGAATGACATAGCGACACATTTCAGACAGAATTCAGAGAGTTTGCATTTACAAGAACCACTCGAATATATTCGCATTGATACTGGATATATCTTTCCGTGAAATCAATTTCAAAACATTTAACTACATGTGCATCCCTATAAAGGCATATCTCGTGTGTGAATTTGTGTCACTGACCTATTTAGGCCTAGGCCTATATACTGTCTAATAATTTTACGCATCTTTCGCTAGCTCAGTGGTTAAGGTAGCGGACTGCTATGCGGGCGCTCCGGGTTCGATTCTCCAGTTAGACTATACCTTTTTTTCTACATTTTTTTTTCAAACTTTTAAAAACAAAAGACATTGTAAATCTAAGGGCAATTTAGAAGTTTGATAAATAAAAAATACTTTCCGATTTTTTTTTCCGATTACAATATTTTTTTTAAATTACTTTCCTAAAAGTCTTCAGTAAAAAAAGTAATAATTTAAATATTATGTGGTAAACTCACTAGAAGCGCCAGCGCTCAGCCTGGTGCCATGGCACTTACTCACTATGGCTCCAACCTATAAACTACAATTAATCCTGGCTCATTGCGGTGCTCACCAATGAATGAAGAATGTGTGACTGTATTTGTATCTTGTATCTTTATTTTGTATATATGAATGTACTTACTCTCTTCTATAACTGTTGTACATGCATCAATATATATTCCTTATATTATTATACAAGCTTAGTTATCTGCCCTTGTATATATTTAACATGTTTACACTCCCCTTGTATGTACAGGCTAAACCCCCCCCACCCTCGCCAAGCCCTCCCTTTGATCCCCTCTCGGCTACTGACCACTGGTCAAGTTAAGCAAATTGCGTCTACATGCGAAATCTATTACAGTCGGCCCAGGTGGCCAGAGAAACCCCTCCCCCAAACTCTTCCCCCGTAAACTGACACATACGCAACAGCCCTCGTCGGGATGTACGGTATCAAAGAGCTTTTGTATCCCTCCCCCGACCGCCCTCTTCTCCCCCTCCCCATTGCCCCTACCCCACAGAGGGCACTTCTTGGTTTAAGATAGAAATAAGAAACGGGTATTGGGGCCTTAGACAAGGAACGAAACAGTCCTGTCTTCGGTCGATCCAAATATATACTGTTTACACTGTAAATTTGTGTTGTGGATTAACTTCTGCTATCTATCGTTTATGCCTAAATAAACAGTATTTGAAACTCATCCCAGCATTGAATCAATCATTGTTCTTGTGTCTGCTCACATATTAGCACTCGTGTCATATAGTAGTAAAAATTACCCTATTCAGTAGGCTTACAGCACCCGCCAGCCAAGCGGGATAACGGACTAAAATATAAATAATTCTAAGGCCCAAACTTCACTGTGACATCCCAATAATCAGCCTCTACACGAGCCAAACAACCACGTAGAGTGCCCGCCACGCTACACCTGAGGACCTCGTCCGGGATCAGAAACTCTGCAAACACCCTGCAGGCCTGGGCCTATTGTCATCACATTGAACTTGGCACCCTTAGATGGGGGCTCACTCCGTTTGCTGAAATTCCAACAGGACACCGCTACCACAGTACAGAATTCGACACTCGATATTATCTGCTCTTTCGCCATTACAGCTCTGACACTTGGTCACCTGCTCCTGCGCAACCATAGACCTGACAATCGGTCACCCGCTCCTGCGCCATCACCGCTCTGACGTTCCGTCACCTGCTCCTGCGCTACCACCACTCCGACGTTTCCGTCACCTGCTCCTGGGCCATCACAGCTCCGACACTCGGTGTCGCCTGCTCCAGTAGACTATTTTGCTACCTGTTCCAGTGTTCCAGTGCCTGGCTACCGTACATCGCTAGCAAAAGCTAGCGACGGGGCAACGCTCGCCCTTAGCCGCTTCAAGACGCCTTGTTCCAGCGTTCCAGATTACCAGTGTACCAGACACACCCCTGTGTCGTTAGTGCCTAGCGCAAAAATAAACAATAACATTCATTAGCACTCGAACTTCTATTCACTCGGATTAACCAGTGCGCTATAGGCCGCTCTACCATCAACACCAATCAACGAGACCAGTGTCGTCACCCCAGTCGACAACGCAACGAGGGACAAGAGTGCGAGTGTGTGGAAGACTGAGAAATAAACCTGGTGAGTACCGCTTTTTGTCTGGATTAAGGGACAGTTTAGGTTAGGAGCCATTTAGCGCCACAGCATACCATGGCAGAGCTGGTTAACTTTCGTAAGGCCATTAGGGAAGAAGCGATAGCACTGAATCTCCAAGGGGACGAGGTGTATAAATACGTCCAAGAGCAGTTAGAGAGAAGGGATAGGGAACTAGAGCGAGAGAGAAGGGATAGAGAATTAGAGATAGAGGAAAAACGTCGACAGGACGACTTGAAGAAACTAGAATTAGAACTAGAAGATAGAGAGAAAACTAGACAGGCAGAGAAAGAGAGAGAAATTAGACAGGCAGAGCTAGAGAGGGAGAGAGAAACTAGACAGGCAGAGCTAGAAATAAAAAAACTAGAGACAGACAAAGAGATTAGACTAGCAGAAATTGCTGGTAGAAACAGGCAATTAGACGACCCACCCCTTTCCCCACCCGGCTCCCTTCATAGCGGTTTTGCTAACGGGCGCCATGTGCCCGTCTGGACTGACACCTTCTTACCAAATCAAGAACAATTCGATACCTACCTCACACGTTTTGAGGAGGCTATGGCGTACCACGACGTGCCTCGCGAGTCCTGGTGCAGGAACCTAGTACACACCCTCAGGGGAGACACCTACGAGGTCTACGCTAAACTAAGCCCCTCCGATCAGGACCCATATATACAACTAAAAAATGCCCTGCTTAACAAATTTGAGTTAAACGCACGGGCGTTTCAGAGTATGTTCAGGTCAGCCAGACTAGAAGAGGGGGAGTCAATCAGAGAGCTGGTAGACAGGCTATGGAAATACCTTAACAAATGGATTGAATTAGCAAATCAGGATAGGACATATGAAGGCTTAATTGATCTGATTCTTTCAGAGCAGTTACAGTCCCTCATGCCCAGAACCGTTAAAACGTTCTTAGCCGAATGGGGTTTAGAGGGACTAAACGAGGTTATCGTGGCCGCCGATCGATATATGTTGGCCCACAAGGATGAGTTTGCCAACCCCCCCTCTCACCCACATCACCATAGGCAGGAGAAAAACAAAGAGGAGGCGTACAGGCACAAAACTCCAAAAGGCCCCCCGCTCCCCAGCAACGCTCGCCCCATTTCGGCCAACATCGGCCCCAAAATCTACGTGGAGAACCCCGTCCCACTGGGCCCACAAATCCGTCGGCTCACGAGAAAACCAGAGGCGGCCCCACCCCTTTCTTCCCCGCAGGAGCGTTCTGTGCTCTGACACCTACCATGCATTCGGGACAAGACTCTACTAACGGTCTGTCGGAGCAAGAGGCAGAAACGCCCTACCCCCGCTACTTTACACCTGAGTACGCCGAGCACTTAGGGCGCCCCGTTACGTACGAAGACGGGCGCCACCCTACACCCCCTCGAACGGTAAGCCAAGAGCGGCCGCGAAGAGAACCAAACACCCGTCAGCCCGCCCTACTGGGTTTCGCCGCCGCGATTTACCCAGGTGGCGCCCCAGGCTCCGGGCCCTTGAACCGGACCCATAGCAACTCTACGGAGAAACTAAAAATCAATAACCAGCTCGCCTCATATTTGTTCGACACGGGCTGTGAGTCAGAAGGCATAGCCAAACGGGCATATATCCGCGACTCCGATTTCACCGGGGACACTGTCCGAATTCAGAGCATATGGGGCCACGTGGAAACGCTCCCCACGGCATTAGTGCACATTGAATCAGCCCAATTTACCGGGTTAGCGACATTAGCAGTGCGAGAAGACCTGCCGTATGATGTCATTCTAGGCAAGAAGTGCTTTACCCCATGTCACTATGGATCCCCACCTCCCCACGCGTCGGTGGCCGCCCGGACACACCCCGAACCTAACGCCACCCAGCCGACCTTAAACCCGTCCCATCAAGAATTCCTGAAGGCACAACAGGAGGACCCTACCCTAAAAAGGCTGCTAAACGAAGCAAAGACCTATCATGGGAAACCAATGTCAGCAGGCCACTACTCACTCAAGGGACAGCTGTTATACCGCCAGGTGCCCCTACCAGATGGGACAATAAGAAATCAATTAGTAGTCCCCTCCCCCTACCGTAAGCAAGTGATAGAGGCCGCTTATGACTCCGTCGGGCGGAGTCGTCGGGGCCAGAATGCCACTCTCAGTAAGATAAAACATTATTACTTCTGGCCAGGCATGCATGTGGGAGTAAACCGCCACCTGTGCAAACTCACGTCACGGAACTACTACACCCCACCCGTACCGTTATCACGGCAGCCCAAAGGGGGAACTCCATTTCAAGGGGTCCCCATAGACCTCGGGGGACCCTTCAAAAGGACATGGAACAGAAATAACAGGACTGGTAGCAAATAGACAATAGACATACTTCTCTCTCGTTGGGTTCGCCTAGCTTAGGATTAGTACCGTAAGTTTATAGTAAAACAGACAATTGCACGCCTGACTAATTGTCTCGTAAAAGGGGGGATGGTGTGGTAAACTCACTAGAAGCGCCAGCGCTCAGCCTGGTGCCATGGCACTTACTCACTATGGCTCCAACCTATAAACTACAATTAATCCTGGCTCATTGCGGTGCTCACCAATGAATGAAGAATGTGTGACTGTATTTGTATCTTGTATCTTTATTTTGTATATATGAATGTACTTACTCTCTTCTATAACTGTTGTACATGCATCAATATATATTCCTTATATTATTATACAAGCTTAGTTATCTGCCCTTGTATATATTTAACATGTTTACACTCCCCTTGTATGTACAGGCTAAACCCCCCCCACCCTCGCCAAGCCCTCCCTTTGATCCCCTCTCGGCTACTGACCACTGGTCAAGTTAAGCAAATTGCGTCTACATGCGAAATCTATTACAGTCGGCCCAGGTGGCCAGAGAAACCCCTCCCCCAAACTCTTCCCCCGTAAACTGACACATACGCAACAGCCCTCGTCGGGATGTACGGTATCAAAGAGCTTTTGTATCCCTCCCCCGACCGCCCTCTTCTCCCCCTCCCCATTGCCCCTACCCCACAGAGGGCACTTCTTGGTTTAAGATAGAAATAAGAAACGGGTATTGGGGCCTTAGACAAGGAACGAAACAGTCCTGTCTTCGGTCGATCCAAATATATACTGTTTACACTGTAAATTTGTGTTGTGGATTAACTTCTGCTATCTATCGTTTATGCCTAAATAAACAGTATTTGAAACTCATCCCAGCATTGAATCAATCATTGTTCTTGTGTCTGCTCACATATTAGCACTCGTGTCATATAGTAGTAAAAATTACCCTATTCAGTAGGCTTACAGCACCCGCCAGCCAAGCGGGATAACGGACTAAAATATAAATAATTCTAAGGCCCAAACTTCACTGTGACATCCCAATAATCAGCCTCTACACGAGCCAAACAACCACGTAGAGTGCCCGCCACGCTACATATTAGATTTATAGCTTTCTTTTAATTGTAGTTTATAGCAATTTTATCTGCACCTTATAGAGTCCTGTTTTATTTTTCACCCGGGCAACGCCGGGCAATGTAGCTTATATTAAGATTTATAGTTGTCCTTTTTTTAGAAGTACATCGAAGCACTCAAAGCGGAGTTTTCTAATCATAGACTTTTAAATTGATGGACTCATTTTTTCATAAAGTTCCAAGCCTAACTGATTTGATATCACTACAACCTTCTTAGATGTACGGTAGATCTTTTTTTAAGTGGAGGTATATTGGCGATATTAAAATGCTAGTTTAATTTTAAACAATTTAAAAACCTCCAAATGTGTACATTTGCTGAACAAATCTTGAAAGAAGCCGATTAGGAAAGTCGTCTGCTATTCTCAACTGCTAGGCATTCGCTCCTTTACTTTTAGCTCTTGGTTCAACTTACACTTTTGAACATATTTTATATCACATGAAAGCTGTTTTAAGCATACATAGAGGTCAGCTGACTACACTTGACCGCTCATTAATTTATACAGACTAATTGCATTTAAAAGCGTTTTTATGCTCATCGTCTTTAATCAAACATAAATGTGAGTAATTCTAAAACAAACTTATTTAGTAGCACCATATTATGTAATTTCTGTAATTATTAATGTTTAAAATAAAGACCAACCGAAATTCGGCAACGGTTTCGTTTTCGGTGTAGTTTCGGTTTCGGCCGAAGAAAAGTCAGCTTTCGGTTTGCTTACGGTTTCAGCCGAAAGTGACATTGACTTTCTGTTAACTGCCGAATATCTATTGCAGCGATAGTGCTGCATCTATTACTCTTCTTATTGATAATTTTGAATAACATTATACATAATACATGTATATACAATAATATATAACTGTATATTAGGCTTACATTTTCTATGTAGTGATGTTAAACGAAAACCGGATTCCGATTTTCGGTTTTGTCGGAATTCGGGAGGAAATCATTTCAATATGGTGTCCCACGATTTTTTTTTCTCGGAGATGTATTTTAAAACCATGTTTGATTCGTACGAAACAATTCTTTTATATTAAATACTTGCAAACACTAATTAGTCAAAGGCGACTCATAAGCCTATTGTAGTTTTTTTTTCAAATCCCGAATGTTGCTTGCAATATAAGCACAGACAACAACAAATGCAGGTGTTAAGTTACAACCCACGCTAGTCGTCGGCATAGCCTTTGATCTACGTAGTCTAGAATAGGGATGTTAAAACCGTTTTTTTTTTCCAAAACCGGTTTTCGGTTCTACAAAACCGGTTTAAAACCGGATTTTGATTCCCCCCCCCATTCCCACGCAATGTCACAAGTCACAGGCAAAGCCAAATGTGCGTAGTTTTGTAGGTAGATTATAAGCTTATTTGATAAATAGTTCAAACTTAATTTGTGATCGCAGGGCATTCAATGGGTTGATTTGTGTGAATGCAATATGATTTTGTACTCTTTACCATAAAATTCTTTAGAACTAAAAAAAATCTGGACTAATTGATTAAAACCGATAATAGCTTTCAATTTTTCAATAGTGATAATCAAATTACCGATTATCGTTGACCATAGTTAAGAAGCATTTGAAGAGGCACATATGGTAACTTGTAAAATAATGTATTGAAAGATTTCGCGTAGCACAAATCAAAAGAATGTGTATTTAATAGTGCCGTTAATAATAAAGCACAGACGCGGTGTCTAGCCGAATTGTTCAGGGTCACAGGGAAGGGCTAGTTTGCTTCTCTTCATTGCGTACATCAAAGAACAGCGCACATCTAACATAGCCGACAAGTAAAAAGGATCATGTAAATTGCAACTGTAACTTAACAATTGGTTTGATGTTGTTTTTATCGCAAGCCATAGTTGGTATTTGGAAACACAAGAAACACGATATCTAAGACTAAATTAAATAGTGTTAGCAAGGCATTTCAGGAATTGTTTTGTATTTATTAAATATTTCCATTAGAACAAAAAAGAAAGGGTCTTCTACTTGAAATAATGAATACCTTCCAACTTCCAACCAACAAACCGAAATCCGGTTTTGAAAGACAAAACCGGTTTTCAGTTTCAAAACCGGAATCCGGTATTCCGGTTTTCGTTTAACATCCCTAGTCGAGAAGCAAACAAACTGGAATTTCCCCATTGAAGATGAACGCTCCAACAGACAAAGAGACCTATAGATCTAGCTTTGCCCGATGCTTGGACTTCAAACGAAAACGTTTCGGAGAAAAAAACTGATATTGACAGCCCTAGTTCTAGCGTTTACTTAGATAGAGTACCCATAAATTATTTAATATTAGGCTACACTAAAATGTGCAGTCTTTTAAAATCTAAAGTCTTTAAAAATCTTTTGTTTGGCTATTTCTATTTTATTTCTATTTTTCGCTTACGGTTTCGGCCGAATGTGTCGTAAAATTATCGGTATCATCTTCGGTTTCCGCCGAAAGTCAATTTTAATTTTCGGTATTGTTTCGTTTTCGGCCGATACCTAAAATTGTGTTTCAGTTGGTCTTTAGTCTAAAATATAGTCTAAACTCCTTAAATGGACAAACACTTTATGCAGGAAATGTTTATTTACAAATGTTTAACATAAATATGTGGCACAAGCGGGTTCGAATCATGGTGCAGGCTAGGATTTTTTCCGGGTCTGGAGGGTGTCCCTGAGTCTACCCAGCTCTATCCATTAGCTACTCGCTAATTGCAGCATTGATTGAGTGGTAAAATTGGAGCATCGTCTTATGCAATCCACCGATTAACTATTGGATAAACCTGTGTTAGTCTTACGCTCTAAAACGTTACAGCGTTGGATCAACCATTAAGCAGAGATTAAGTCTTGAATTGTATCTGCTTTTATGTTAGTATCTGATTTTATGTTATCTTAAATAAATAACTAGCCTACACAAGTGGTGAATTTAGACCTTCTTCAAAAATAAGTGTAAGTAGAGGCAAAAGGTTTGAGGGGTAGCATACGCAGGTGATAGTGCAAAAATTTTTAAAAAAAAAGCTATGCTTGTCTATTATTAAAACTTTTTTTAAAAAGCGATTCAACTACAATATTAAAAAAAAAACAACCTCTGTACATAATGACTGTGCGTAAGTAGGTCTAGACTCTAGACTAATGTATGGACTAATTGTAAGACTTCAACACTTCGTTCTGCCGACTCCTCGTTTCTGGAAGTGCCCCGCTTCTCTCCGAAGACCGTTGGCCTTCTCATTATCCGGTCCGGAGGTGTGGAATCTACTTACTTCAACTTTAATCAACTCAGGCAAACAAGCTCCATTGATACCATTAAAAAGAACTTAAAAACTCATTATTTTAATATTTATCTTAGTTAACATGCTTTAGAGCCCCACTGTCTTACCTATATGTTAGGTCGGTTATTTGGTTTTAGTTGTTTGATTTGTTCTATGTCTGTAAAGTTTTGAATCATCATTTAGTTTTGTATTTCTTGGCCTATGGATTGTATCTGTCTTCTTTATAGTTGTTATGTTAAATGCGCTCTGAGCTTGCATTATGTTTCTTGGTAGCGCTATACAAATGTCATCATTAATATTATTATTATAAAGAAGTGTGTAATGACTGTGTGTAATAAAGTAGCGTAATAATAAGTGTAAGGAGCAGGGCCGTGTTTAGGATTGTGGGGGCCCTGTTCCCAAATTTATGTGGGGGGCCCTCGCGGCCTCGTACCTGCCTTCCACATATTTCATAAAATACCGTTAATTCATGTTGCATTCTGAAAAATCATTAAAAAAAATAATTATGTTGCGCTTAGCTTGGTTGGACTGAAGCGCTTAAAATTATAGAAATATTAGAATTTTATTTTACATTTTTAACGAAAGAATTGGGATGTCACTAAAAATGTATTTTTTTTTTTTTGGATGTGTGGGGGCCCCTTTTGTGTGGGTGCCTCTGTTTCAATGGAATATGTGGAACATGCCTAAATACGCCACTGGTAAGGAGAGTTCAATGTTTTATTATACTGATTGAATGAGCATTCTAAATGAAAAACTGTTATATAATAGAACGTTTACGTTGTCTTTTCTCCTTTAGGAGGCGCGTTGGAGCTCTTTCGAATTCCTTGCCCCTCCTTACAAATTTACAGACGTTCCTTCTAGATAGAAGGGATCCGTCGGTGGCAGGGATAGAACCCGCAACCTGTCAGTTGGTTTTTGGTTGACATGCCGGTGAACTAACCGCTGGACCAGCCGGCTTCACCTGTGGGCCTTCTAGGCTTGTATAGTTTGCATGGTATCGGTATCGGCAAACGTCACTGATCCATTGCTGACTTCCCCGCCCTGGAGGCTGGGTCATCAGTCGTGGATCAGTTAGTTCCGCCCTGAAGGCTGGGTCATCAGTCGTGGATCAGTTAGTTCCGCCCTCTGCACAATCACTCTCACGTTATGCATGAGAGCCGAGTGCAGACCAGCTGTAGTCCAGGCTGACCATATAAGCCTAGGTGAAAGAGGGCCAATACGAGAAAACTGAACAAGCTGCTAGTCTCGCAAGACTCGGACAACATACCGCTACTGGGTTTATTGCCCCAACCGTTCCCCCCCCCCAATTGGGCCACCCTCTAAAATCAGAGAGCCGAGAAGCGACTGCAGTGACTAAAGTTCCCACACATTATGTAATAGGATTTACACGTTGTGTAGATAAGCCAGAGATGCGCCTTCTTAATGAAAGGCTGAATTCAACTTGGCATATTAAAAAAAATTATTTTCTAGATCAGGGATCGGCAACCTTTTGACAGCGGCGTGCCAAAGTAGAATTTCTTACTCACTCGGCGTGCCAACAACCAAATAGTCAACCTCTGCTATATAATTTTTTTTAAACAATAATTATTAAAAACTGTTATATTAAATGTATGTATCATGATAAAATAAGGCGCTTTACTAAGAAACTGTACAAAAGTCAACACAGATTAGTCACATATTGCGATAATAACAACAATTACGTAATATAATGCTCACATATACGCTTAAGCTGTTGTTGTTTTTTAAAAGTTAAAACAAATAAGTTTGATCTCGAATTATTTATTTTGAATGCTTATTTAAAGAAGATAAATAACATTTGAATGCTATTTGTCTGTATCAATTGATGTGAGCCTTGCTTAAGCTTCAAGAGTTATGCGACTTTCTTATGGGATTAAAAAAGTTTTATTGTATGAGAAAATCTTTTATGAGAAAATCTGTTTACAAGTGTCAGTTGAGCCAATAGATGAAAGTAAAACAAATGCAACGTTTTTCAAACAAATGAACGGTTTAAGTATAGCTGACGACCTTTCTAAACAGCTTTCTTCCAGATTTGTTCGCAATTCGGCACATTATGATGTCCATAAAACGGATGTTTTAAAATCAATTTGCTGCATTTCAAAATAGACTTCAGCCAGAAAACTCCGCTTTGAGTGCTACGATGTACCTCTTTAGCTCATCTATGTGTAATGTATATAGATCTGAATGAGTTTTAACATAGGGGAAGTACTATAATGTTTTAGTAATATCACGGATAAATATGTCCAGTTTCAATCCAAATTCTTTCCAGTAAAAATGAGTAACCAAACAGTTCAAGAATTGTTTGATCCTGTCCTTGTAAACACAAGTTCAACATTTAAATGAGTCGTTATGTCTGTCAAAAACATCAGTTTCATCAGGTATTCTTCATCATTCAATACGAAAAATATTGTTTCATCCAGACACGAAACGAATCTATTGAACACTTCACCTTGACAAAGCCCGCGAAAACTGCTATGCAACAGCAGATCTCTATATTGACTTTTAATTTCTTGTGGTAAAGATTTGAATTGCCGGTAAATCAACGAAGAGTGGGAAACTATAAAGTTGACTATTTTAACAACAGTTTCCATTACGGAGCGCAAGTCCAATAAAGAGATTGTTGCACACAAACTTTCATGGTGTATAATTATAATGTAATGGAAGCTTAACGGCAGCCTCCCAATGTGGTTTTCAAGAAACTTGACAAATCTTTTCTGTTTGCCAAACATCGCAGCAGCGTTTTTGTCATTTTCTGACATTTTATGGGCGCTTACACTTATACTTTGATATATCGCCGCATAATATAACATTTTGAATAATTGTAAACGTTTTCTATATATGCTATATAGGCCCTACATATATCGTGAAATTATATTAATTTGAGGGATATCCTCTTGTTAAGATACATTTTAAATATCAAATCGGAAATCTGAAATCGATCAAGGTTGTTGTTCATTTTTTATTATTCGGGGGAGGGGGGGGGTTCATTTCGGTGGCACACTATTATTTTTAATTGAAGGATATACTTTATAAAAACATTTTATTGGAATCGCGAAAAACAATTTAGTTAATGGTTTGCAGATACTAACCACTTGTATTCGATATTTTTTTTACATATACATGCAGAAGCCCTTTAAAAACACAATTTTTTCGGGGTCCTCCGCGTGCCAATGAAAAGGGCTCGGCGTGTCAAGTCTGGCACGCGTGCCGTAGGTTGCCGACCCCTGCTCTAGATCATGGATCGGCAACCTAAGGCACGCGTGCCAAACTTGGCACGCAGAGCGATTTTCAATGGCACGCGAGAGACCTCATAGAGATGTTTTTTATTGATAAAAAAACAACAACAATATTTTCGGTTCTGAATGAGGAAAACTGACTGTTGAAGCCGATGTTTCTGAATGACATATCGACACATTTCATTGAGTTGAATTTACATTTACAATGACCACTGGAATGGATTTCCATTGAAACAAGATATATGAAATCAATTCAAAACATTTAACTACATGTACATCCCTATATTAAGGCATATAAACTTCTTAAATGGACAAACAATTAAGGCAGGAAAAGTTTATTAACAACTGTTTAACGTAAATTATTAAAATCCTCTAATAATTAAATCTTGTAATGAATACCATAATGTTGGATTTATATAAAGAAATAATAATTAGTCAGTAATATTTGTTATATTACAAAACATAACTTGTTTGGCATCACTATTGAATCAAAATATAAATGTGAACACGTTTTTTAATTAAAGGGAGGTAATTAACCCGTTTTTTTCCCGCTAATATTTCTAATGTTTCTTTTTTTTTTTGTTTCTTTTATACAAAATAAATGGCTTACAATATATAACTTTGAAGTGATCAATCTGTAAAAAGCATTTGAAAATTATATAAATATTAATTTACTAAAGAATTTATATGTATATTTTTAAATATGACATTAACTACCTAGTTAGAATAATTACTACGTATCTATTCCGCTTAACAACAGTATAGGTCTGAGTCTGACATATAACTAAAACAAATTTAAGAATATCTATGCCGAACTGAAATCAGTATATTTAATATTAGCAGGTATTAGATCCTCAACTTGGCTAACAAATGATAATGTTATCACCATATATGTGAAAGTGTAGTAATAAATATTTGTGTTTGATATAAATGCAAATAAAAGGGATGATAATCACAAACACGTTAATTTGATATTAAATATAAAACGCTTTAATGATTTTCTTTATAACTCTCCTTTGCTTTTGGCCTTGGTCTTGCTATGGAGTTAAATTAATTGTCCCATAAAAATAATTTTATTGTTAAAATGTAGGCAAGTTGACTTTTAGGCTGTTGGCACGCTGAATGATTTAGAAATCCTAGTTTGGCACACTGTTAGCAAAAGGTGTTCGACCCCTGCTCTAGACAATGCGTACACGCATAGGCCTACACCTATAATGCTAAGATTAAACAAATAAAAGGTTAGTAGAAATATTTTGTAGTTTACATACACAGTAGGCCTGCATAATTATCAAATAATTGTATTATTATGTAGGCTACTTTTTTTTATAGACGTAGCTCGATTTATTAACATGCAATTCAATATGTATACTTATAGTATACGCATAGTTTAAAATTAAAAAAATTAAGCGAGACAAAACTAATAAGTAAAAGCTGGTTTATTACCTCCCTTGAGTCCAATACATTTTCAAATCTTATACTTAAGATGCCATATTTACCATAAGTACTAACTAAACTATTTGCCACCTCCAACTGCTCTCTATATTTCACCTTTTGCACCAACCTCAAAACTTGGTAATACCAGTCTACGGAACTGACAAAATGTAGGCACTATTTAATGTATGAATTGTATACATTTAGCGCAGCCCTCTCCCTCTTGATAAGGTAATATGGGGTAATACGCCCACCCAATTTAAAAATAACAACAACATATTTTAATATTTTACTATTAAAAAAAGTAGTTTTAGATTATTTAAGACAAGCAAGCCAAATGCTACTAAAAATCACAAAATTTGGTTATGAATTGTGAACATATTTTTTTTTTGTAAAACAAAAGGGCCTTTTACCCCTTCATCGGCGGCAAAAGACCCACATAGTTGGGCAAAAGTCCCAGCGGGTTATATTTCCTTTATCACTGCCATGATTTTCACAATTTTGACACACCTCAAGCGGTACACCTTCTGTGCATTTTTGTGTGTGCCCAGTTAAGCCAGATGGGGCATATGATCCACATTTATCCTGCCTTGTTTCTGATCATATTCCCCGGAATAGACACTTCTGTACCCATGGGCCTCAAAGCGAAGTGTGTAAACCGCCGATACGATCCCATTAAAATTAGACCGGCGGGCGAACGCATGGGGGACAGCTCCTGCTGCGGGTCCGAGACCCATTGCACTGCCGAGTGGCCACGGGGTCTCGGTGGGGAGGAAGCAATGGACGCAGCAACCCCGTCTCAGAACTACCCTGTGCCTGGATGTCTGTACCTATAGTATAGGATGTGTGCTATCGGGTGACAGTGCAGGTATACGGGCTAGCTACCACGATAATGATCCTTAGAGGAACCGCAGTGAACAATCGTTTGCTGCGAATCCTTACTGTTACACGGCACGCCACGCCTTCGGCGTGTCGTGGGGTGGCTGGAGTCCGGACAGAGCTTGGGACTGGGAGAGCCTAACTCCCCCCTGAGCCCAACACTAACGTTACGCCAGTGGCGTAGCTAGGGGAGGGGGTTCCAAATTCGAAAGTCCCCCCGGGACCCTACCTACTCGAGGGGGGCCCCCAAAGCAGTGTCCGAATTCTCTTTTTCTCATGTCATAATGTCGAATGTCAAAATGCAGGGGCCCCTAAAGAGGCCAAGCCCCTCCGGGTCACCAAATCCCTAGCAACGGCACTGCGTTACGCCCTGGACGAAAGAGCACTTCGGGCTCGTTTGGTTTTTTAAATGATACCTTATGACTCCCCGGAATATAAACATCAGATTCAGTGACTTCAACGGTAAAATCTATGTCAACTGAAGTAATGATTTGGTTGGTTTGCTATAAAATATTACTCACAATAAAAGGCATGAAGTACTCATTGTTAACCCTTCCCGTACCGACCTACTTCTATCTATGCTGCCTTCAGTTCCGCTATATACGCGCCCGGGACTGTAAGGGTTAAAAATGTACGGATGAATCTTTTTTTGAAAGGCCAAACGGATACACTCCCTTTTATAGTAATGTCAACAGTGACAGCAATCATTATTTGGCTTTACACATTCAGTAAAAAAGGCGAGCAACACCATAACTGCTCGCTATCAGACTATCCATCATGGCATCTGGGCATGGAATGGGCTGCCTGAACAAACCTGGAAAACCAGTAACTTAACATCATTTACAACACTGATAAACATGCAAGACCAGACTCAGACCATGGATTAGCTTAGGACGCAAAAATCTTCTTTATAGAAGGAGCGTAATATATATAATGTAATATAACTATATAAGAAAAAGATGATAATTGTTTTTGTGCATGAAAAAAAAAGTATAACTATGTTTAACATGATTTAGACCCCTACTGTCTTACTTATAGGTTGGGTCGGTTAATGCTTCATTCATTTGATTTGTTTTTTTAAATCATCAATTAGCTTTGTCTCCTAGCCAAGAGTAGTATCCGTGTTCTTAGTTGTATGTTAAATGCGCTCTGAGCTTACATTATGTTTGTTGGCAGCTCTATACAAATATTATTATTATCGTTATCTATATTGTATAAAATAGGCCAATTTTTTATATTAAAGGAACTTCAATTTAAGCTTATTTAATTAGGCATGGGCTCCATCCACCCCCTAAGGTTTGTTGGTCTGAAGCTTAATGCATCCTAGTTGGTTTCTTTGTAGGCCCTTTAGTGAAATCCGACAATGCTTGTAATGTGGACTATTGACGCCAATTATACTGCGACTAAAAAGAGAAGATTGCGAAGTCATAACCCAGTGTATTGATAGATGTTTTATAATCGTGTAGACTCATATATTTTTGTCATTATTTCAGGTCTACTTGTGGTATTGTCGAAATAAAGGGAAATTTTTTGTCTGTGGGACCGTGGTGAAAATTATTGTCTTCCTTCAAGATGCGGTCCACTATCACACAACACGAATCTCTGGGCGAGCAAGGAAAGGGCGCTACACGGTAGGACACACACCCTTATATGTTGCAATTCGGCACTGTTTGAAATTTAGGTTTTGCTCTTTATATATGCGAGAGTTCTGTAGCAGTTGTCTTATAAGCAACAGACGGTCCTTCTAGATAGAAGGTTTAAATATATATATGGGGCAGATGGTCCATCTAGAAAGACGGTTTATATCTATATATGGGGCAGATGGTCCTTCTTGATAGAAAATTTTATTTTATTTATGGGACAGACGGTCCATCTAGATCGATAATCATTGTATACGTTTGTAATATATAAATATCCGACACAATCATTGTATAAGCTTACGTTTGTAATATATAAATATCCTACACAATCCTTGTATACGTTTCTAATATATAAATATCCTACGTAATCATTGTATACGTTTGTAATATATAAATATCCTACACAATCTTTGTTTACGTTTGTACTATATAAATATCATACACAATCATTGTATACGTTTGTAATATATAAATATCCTGCTTAATCATTGTATACGATTGTAATATATAAATATCCTACATAATCATTGTATACGTTTGTAATATATAAATATCCTACATAATCATTGCATACGTTTGTAATATATAAATATCCTACACAATCATTGTATACGTTTGTAATATATAAATATTCTACACAATCGTTGTATACGTTTGTAATATATAAATATCCTACACAATCGTTGTATACGTTTGTAATATATAAATATCCTACACAATCGTTGTATACGTTTGTAATATATAAATATCCTACACAATAATTGTATACGTTTGTAATATATAAATATCATACACAATCATTGTATACGTTTGTAATATATAAATATCCTACACAATCATTGTATACGTTTGTAATATAAAAATATCCTACATAATCGTTGTATACGTTTGTAATATATAAATATCCTACACAATCATTGTATACGTTTGTAATATATAAATATCTTACATAATCATTGTATACGTTTGTAATATATAAATATCCTACATAATCATTGTATACGTTTGTAATATATAAATATCCTACATAATCATTGCATACGTTTGTAATATATAAATATCCTACACAATCATTGTATACGTTTGTAATATATAAACATCCTACACAATCATTGTATACGTTTGTAATATATAAATATCCTACACAATCATTGTATACGTTTGTAATATATAAATATCCTACATAATCATTGTATACGTTTGTAATATATAAATATCCTACACAATCATTGTATACGTTTGTAATATATAAATATCATACACAATCATTGTATATGTTTGTAATATATAAATATCCTACACAATCATTGTATACGTTTGTAATATAAAAATATCCTACACAATCATTGTATACGTTTGTAATATATAAATATCATACACAATCATTGTATACGTTTGTAATATATAAATATCCTACATAATCATTGTATACGTTTGTAATATATAAATATCCTACATAATCATTGTATACGTTTGTAATATATAAATATCCTACACAATCATTGTATACGTTTGTAATATATAAATATCCTACACAATCATTGTATACGTTTGTAATATATAAATATCCTACATAATAATTGTATACGTTTGTAATATATAAATATCCTACATAATCGTTGTATACGTTTGTAATATATAATTATCCTACAGAATCATTGTATACGTTTGTAATATATAAATATCCTACATAATCGTTGTATACGTTTGTAATATATAAATATCCTACATAATCGTTGTATACGTTTGTAATATATAAATATCCTACATAATCATTGTATACGTTTTTAATATATAAATATCCTACATAATCGTTGTATACGTTTGTAATAATGTTTTCTTACAGTTTAAAGAAGAAGGCCAAAGAAACAAATTTGGAAACGGAATATTCGGAGATCCTATAGAGACATACATTCCGAAAGTGGGACGCATTCAATCTGTGTATGACCACCATGAGAACTTTGCCTTTGTGGACATAGCATTGTGTGGCGTCAAGGTGGGCTTACGGTAAGCGTTTTGGGCTTTGTGGGTTGGAGGGTGGGATAAGGGTGTAAGTGTATTTTGTTCGACATCATAACATCTAGACGTAGTTTGGATAAGGCGTTATACTGACACTTTTGAACCTCGACATATGCTATCCTACTAATAAATGAAAATTTACATTTTCAATAGGCGCCAATTTCGTTCTCAGGCACCATTTTTCCATAGTTACTTCCAAATGCTCGAAATTACTTATTGTATTTTAATGCTATTGGTGAATCGACCTCCAAATAATAATAATCAAAATTGGTGATTGTATTATGTCACTAGTGAATACGACCTCCAAATAATAATAATCCAAATTGGTGATTGTATTATGTCACTAGTGAATACGACCTCCAAATAATAATAATCCAAATTGGTGATTGTATTATGTCACTATATATAGTGAATTGACATCCAAGATGCGATTGTGTCAAGTCATTGGTGAAATGAACCCCACGATGGGATGACTATTAACTATCAGATAAAAGATGGTAGTTCATTTTGGTATGTGGCATAGGGGTTCAATGTAAAAAATAATAGGTTTGTGATAATCAGCTTTTTTCCAATCACCAATGGAATTTCTCATTAATGTTTTCGGCTCCATGATACAATTGTAGGTAACTTTCATTCAAAGTATGGAGGAAGATGAGGTCGAGGAGCAAACCCTTCCATCCTTCAAGTTTGCACTTGGTTTTGCACTTGGTTTGCCAGTTTTAGAAAGGAGTATGCTGGAAGCCACTTTCCATTGATTTCTTTCGGAGACTTTAATGCATTACGCACGAGCTATAAGAATTATTATTCAGAGTTCTTTGAGTCAGTGGCGCCAGTATTGTGGAACAACTTACCTCTTGCACTAAAGCATACTGAATCAAAGTCATTTAAAAAGAACTTAAAGACATATCTGTTTAATTAGTCATTGTCTAATTGTGTTCTTGTAATCATGTTAAAACAGCGCACTGAGCATGATATTATAGCATGGATAGATGCGCTATAGAAATAGTCATTATTATTATACTTAAAGGAATGAACAAACCCTGCTCTTGGTTCTGCAGGAGCATGTTGGTGTAATTATAGGCTCCAGGGTGGAATTGCTTTAGCTAATTCACGAGTTATGTTTTAGAGATGAGATTGTGTATTTTCATTGACAACTAGGGACCCAATAGGGCCTACTCCAACGTGGTATTTTGGTGTGGCCCTAAAATAGTAGACCTATTACTCAGGTGTTGGACTACCAGGTGAGTTACCGGTAATGTTCTATGATGGGCGGCATAACAATGGAAGGTACAGTGCGACAATCTTTTCTCGCCACTTCTTTTCTATTTCTGTAGCTTAGGAAATAAACTAAATTAGGATAAGCACGAACATTACTTAAGTGATTCTTGTTTTTTTTTTTTGGTACCTTTAGCCCAGTAGAAGGGTATTGGAATCCATTGATAACACCTGCGGGACTTTTGGTGACAATAGCAGACGAATGCGGTAAGATTAAAACAAATAATAAGCTCTACATACTTACAATAACAACAAAACACTTTGTTGTTTTTTTAAATTTACACTCACACACAATGAAAGTAAAGACGCAAAAATATCATTCATATTATTTCCATTCAATTGTTTATCTTTGATTACCTGGTGTGTCTTTCCCTCTACTCTTTCATTTCTTGTTGTTTGTTTTTCCTTAACAATTTTCGTGTGTGTCTTTTGTTTTGTATCCGTGGTTGATTGTTGTGATGTTTTGATTGTTGTGACCTATTTGTTGTTGCTGTTTTAATAGATAGAGCACAACATTTTATCTGCTGATTTTTTAATATCTAGAACCAAACTACATATCTTTTGTTGATGTTTTAATATCTTTATCTAGAGCCAAGCTACCTATCTGTTGTTCATGTTTTAATATCTTGATCTAGCGCCAAGCTACCTATCTGTTGTTCATGTTTTAATATCTTTATCTAGAGCGAAGCTACCTATCTGTTGTTCATGTTTTAATATCTTTATCTAGAGCCAAGCTACCTATCTGTTGTTCATGTTTTAATATCTTTATCTAGAGCGAAGCTACCTATCTGTTGTTCATGTTTTAATATCTTTATCTAGAGCCAAGCTACCTATCTGTTGAGCAAACCATATGTACACCGCCAGCAGACAAAGGGCCTTCTTTGCAGCAGCAGACAGAGGCGCTGTCGACAGAATTGGGAGAACCAGTCACAGAGGAAGATTTGGCTTGCCTCAAAGTCATACGTGGGGATATTAACCAGAACTTGTACGTCCGCAAACTAATCACAACAAATATCTTATCACAATATTTACCTGATATGAAATTAAATTTTTATTTAGTACTTGATCGAAATGAAAAAAAAATATTTCTAATTGACAACTTAGGTCCATCACTGTTCAAGTCTGTTGCAAACAGAATCGTCTAAAAAGTACTTTGATCATACTTTAAAATAATTTTTAAAAGTATAAAAAAAAGGCTTCGGAAAACACTCATACATCTATATAACATGCACGGTGGCCGAGCG
This sequence comes from Anisus vortex, assembly GCA_949126835.1. Lineage (NCBI taxonomy): Eukaryota > Metazoa > Mollusca > Gastropoda > Planorbidae > Anisus > Anisus vortex. The sequence goes on along the minus strand of OX421502.1, from coordinate 36,463,493 downwards.
GCAGCGCGTTCGACTGGCGATCTGAAGGTTATGGGTTCGAATCCTGGTGCAGGCAAGGATTATTTCCCCGGGACTTGATGGTGCCCCTGAGTCTACCCAGCTCTGATGGGTACCTGACATTAGTTGGGGTAAAGTAAAGGCGGCTGGGAATTCTTCTGGCCACACACCCCCTGTTATGCCGTGGCCACAGAAACTGGTGAACGCTGTTTCACCAGCCCTATGATCAGTTTGGTTTGAAGGGTACTTTACGTTTTAAAGAGAAGTCTGTAACATATCACAACACAATTATCTGTCGTTTCTTCTAGCCCTGGTGCTCCGACTAACTTGAACTACTTACACGAGACCAGCAACTCTTGTGATAAAAGGACACTGATCCTTGCCATCAAGCAGTGCTGCTTCATTCTCCACGAACCTTCCTTCATCAACTGCTATGACCACATCTCACCAACTGCTTCGACTTCAAGGGACAGTAGTAAGGTAAATGTCTTTACAAGTAGTCTTGAAGTTCTTCAGGTTTACAAAAATAAAATGCCCACCTCATCACTGAAAGGGGATCATGTGTCCAACACAATGCCCAGTTGTACTGTTACTTAACATTTGTTGGGAAACCATCTGAACTGGTTAAGCGCTCATGACCATTTTATGAAAGTCAAATAACTGAATTTAAAAGTCTCTTATACTGAATGAGCCTTAAGGCTCTTTATTTGAGGGCATAATGTGAAAATCAGAAAGGGTGGGTCAAGTCGGCTTAGTTCTTTCCAATCGAGGCATGCCTCCACGTAGACAGGGAAGTTCACAAACTACGTATCCCAGAGGCACATGTAAGAAAATATGCCCCCCCCCCACCATCTGTGGAATTGCCCCGGATAATTATCAAGGTGACATCACCTCGTTAACCTGCACTTTCGCCCAAATTAGACTATAGGCCTGGTCATCCAGACACCGGGCTTGGCGAGACTGGTATCATTGCACAAATTCCCTCCCTCCTCGTGACCAGCTTCACTAGACTCGAACATAGACCGAATAGCCTCAGTCCACCACATTCTACAAAGGTAAAACCAAATGCTGATTGCCAAAGGAGGACTTTAAAACCATTTCTTAAATAGTAAAATTTTTCTTTAATTCTATTAGAAAAGTGACAAGTACTTAGTGAAATAGTGTTTCATTGGGACAATCTGGAATGACAGATAAATGTTACAAATATTTTTTTACTACCTTAGTCTTAGTTGAAAAACTGCAAATATTATTGGGGTTTTGCAAATCATAGTCACTCCTTTTTCATATTTGTATAGATATAAAGGAAAAGGTCAACTTTGTATACAGGTAGTTTAACCCTAAAGAATGAAATGAATTTGAGTGCAGTAATATCTTGATGGGTTATGTTCTGTATACTGTTATGTGTGTGTAGCATGTAATAGTTTCTATATTGTTTTTAAAATTGTTTTGCTAGTTCATGTAGAGTTATTTTTTTTTATATTTAATTTTGGCCCAGAGAGTATTTGTGTAGATGGTTATCTTCTATGATGTAATACACCAATATGCTTTCTCCTAATAACTTTGGGGAAAGTACTTTTTAGTACTTTCTGCACCAAAATCTACTTCGGAGTTAGGGTTGTTGATTTTTTGCTTAGCTACAAGGATGCTACTTAATATTAATCTATGAAGTTGAATCCTAATATTGTACACAAGTTCAAACATTAAATTC